>OZ038390.1:49446798-49570662 GCA_964036045.1 Eutreptiella sp. 'Long Island Sound 2002'
AGACATTTTTGATCCATTTTTGACTGATTTTTCCTCCCAAAGCGGCCCATTTTCAAAGCATTTTGTGAATTTGGAGGGGCCCAAATGGCTTGCAATGGGCTCAAAACGGGCTCATTTGGCTTGTTTAGGCACCCCAAATGATGGAGGATCATTTTTGGAAAAGCAGTGGGCTGCGGCAAGCTACAGGAGGTAACCCAAACAGGTGGGTGCCAAAGTGGGTCAACAAGGTCCACCAAGTGCAAAAAGATGACTTTTTTCAAAAATGATCTTGGACCACATGAAATGCCAGAACAACTGTTTTTGGCGCGTCTTGAGCTCATGGTGGCCCGTTTTGGCCCTCCTAAAATCCCAAAATGCCCTGAAAATGGGCTGATTTGGGAGGAAAAAGGGGTTTTTGCAAAATGATTCTAGATGATTTCGGGTGCCTAAACAAGCGAAATAAGCCCATTTTGAGCCCATTGCAAGCCATTTTGGCCCCTCCAAAGTCACCAAATGGGTTGAAAGTGGGTTGTTTTGTGACCAAAAATGGGTCAAAAATGGGTCAAATGGGTCAAAAGTACTACCTACGGGGGTCTAGGCATCGGTTAGGGCAATTTTGAGGGGTGGAAACCACCTAGAAAGGGGTGGTTGTTGGTGGATTAGGTGCGCTGGAAATCCCGTTTTGAGCCACGTAGCCAAGATATGGTGTGTTTTTTGGTTTGGGGCTATCGGCGGCCAATGTGCACAAATTCTGGGGCTTTCGGGGGCCTTTTGGGGGCGGTTCGCGGACATATTGTGGAGTTAGAGTGCCATAGAGGGCCTTCGGCACGGGCAAGTCTAGCTGCATGTGTAGAGTAGCCATGTTTCCCTTCATTTGGCTGTTTTCAGCAGGTTCTAGCCTGGTTTTGGGCAGACAAAGGCTGTGTTTGGCCCTAAATTGCAGATTTTGAAATGGAGGTCCGGCACTTGCGACGCCCGTTCCCGGCCGCCACCGTTGAGTTTTTGGCTCATACTTTGTGTGATTGTCCCTCACATGCATAGGTACCATCCACCAAAATTTTGCCTAATCTGAAGCACCACGATGGAGGTAAGATTTTTCCTTATTTCGCGCATGCTTGCTGCTTGCTAGGTGCTTGCTTCCTACCCGCTTGCTTGCCAAACTTGTTAGGTCCACCCAAGACACTAAAGAGGGTTATAATACCAAAACTGGTTCCACCAGCTCGGTGAACACACCATATCTTGGCTACGTGGCTCAAAACGTGATTTCGAGCACACCTAATCCACCTACAACCACCCTCTTTTGGTGGTTTCCAGCCCTCAAAATTGCCCTAACCGACGCCTCGACCCGTAACTGACACCTTGACCACGTACCCAAGCCCAGTGGCATGCAGCTAGATACAACAAGTAGCCCAAAGAGGTGGGTGCCAAAATGGGTCAACAAGATCCAGCGGGCGCCAAAAAAATGGCTTTTTTCGAAAATGATTCCGGACCACATGGAATGCCAAGTTTTGACCTCATGGTAGCCGGTTTTGGGCCCTCCTAAAATTCCAAAATGCCTTGAAAAGGGTACGTTTGGGAGAAAAAATGGGTCAAAAATGGGTAAAAAATTTTGTTTCTCCGAAAATGATCCAAGACCATTTGGGGTGCACAAACAAGTGAAATGAGCGCTTCTTGAGCCCATTGCAAGCCATTTTGGCCCCTCCAAAGTCACAAAATGCCTTGAAAATGGGCAGTTTTGGGACCAAAAATCGATCAAAAATGGATCAAATATGTGTTTTTCGAAAGATACCTGTGGACTATTTGGGGTGCATAAACAAGTGAAATGAGTCCATTTTGCGCCCATGTTGAGGAATTTTGGCACCTCTGAAGGCCAAAAGGGCCTTGGAAATGGGCCAACTTGGGACCACAAATGGCTCAAAAACGGGTCAAAACCATAGGTTTTCCAAAAAAAATGACCCTAGTCTAGTTGTGGTGCCCCTTTTGAGCCGGGGGGAGGAGCATAAATAATAGTATGATTACAAACTAGTCAACAAACATTGATGGGAACGCGGTGAAGCGAAAGCCACTTGCCAACACAAAAAGAGGTAGCCAAAAAGGGGGAGGAGGGGGGGGGGGGGCATACAAAAAATGTTATCCTTACAAACTATTCAACAAACATGGATGGGATCGCGCTGAAGCGAAAGCCACTTGCCAACACAAAAAGAGGAAGCCAAAAAGGGGGGAGGGGGGGAGGCATACAAAAAATATCATCATTACAATATATTCAACAAACATGGATGGGGTCGCAGTGAAGCGAAAGCCACTTGCCAACACAAAAAGAGGAGCCAAAAAAGCAGCAGGAGGAAGAGGGCGGGCACAAAAAATTGGGGGGGGGGCACAAAAAATTACAAACTATTCAGCAAACATTGATGGGATCATGGTGAAGCGAATGCCACTTGCAAACACAAAAAGACATGGTCCAAGCGGGTGGGGGGGGGGGGGGGGGGGCATAAGAAATAGTGTGGATACAAACTATTCACCCGACATTGTTCGGACATTGATGGGATCGCGGTGAAGCGAAGGCCACTTGCCAGCACAAAGAGAGGTAGCCAAAAGGGGTGAGGGGGGGGGGGATAAAACAGCACCATTACAAACGAGTCAACATGCAAAAAGGGTGCTTTTCAAGTCTTATTGTGCAGTCTTTTGGGCCCCAAAAAGTGGTCATTAGAGCAACTAGTCACGTGCATAACACACTAAACGGGGATCAAAACTGTTTACTCATCATCCAGTTGGTTGCAATGCAATTCGACCCCTACATGGACATCCTAGGCACGCAAGCCGCCCCAAAACAGCCATGCTTGGCCATCTTCCACATATTTTGAAACAGAGGCCCACCACGTGAGACACCCGTTCTTGGCCGCCACGGTTGAGTTTTTGGCTCATACTTTGTGTGGTTGTCCCTCACACCCATAGGTAGCATCCACCTAAGTTTTGGCTGAATCCGAAGCACCACAACTATATCCAGGTGGGGGAAGTAACATCGTCTAGGAGAATTCAACGACAAATGAGGCACGCACTGGAAAGTGAATGAGAGCATGTTTGCTCAATAGTTTGTAATGATACTATTTGTTATCCCCCCCCCCCCTCCTCCCCCCCTTTTGGCTACCTCTTTTTGTGTTAGCAAGTGGCTTTCGCTTCACCGCCATCCCATCCGTGTTTGCTAAATAGCTTGTAATGATACTATTTTTTGTGCCCCCCCACTTCGCTCATGGCCACCTTTTTTTTGTGTTGGCAAGTGGCAGTCGCTTCATCGCGATCCGATCTTTCTTTGACGCATAGTTTTCAATGACAGTAATCCTTTGTTGTGCTAGGGTGCGTGGACCAATGTGAATCTTCTAATGTGGCCGATGCCTAATAATTTGAATTCTTTTTTATTGGATTCGGGTAAGAAGAGCACGCTTGTGGCGTAGTGTGTTTGTTTCTTTGTATACAGTACGTTCGTGATGCCACACATTTGCTATCTAGTACAATTCTATGGAGCTCACTTGGGGTTTGCATGAAAGTGCCATGGTGGGCATACAAGAGGTAAAATGGCGGCTACAACATGTTTGCTGTGTGTTTTGCATGGGGTACATTCATTGTCTTCCACAATTGCGTTGCACTCCCATTGTTCTCCACAGGCTTTTGTTTTCGCATTGGCAATTGGCCTCCGCTTCACCGCGGTCCCATTGGTATTTGGCGTATGATTTGCAATGCCAATGTGCTGCTCCAGCACTTACGTGGTCGTATGCGGCTTGTACTGGTTATACAAGTTGTCTTTCTTTGGCAGTCCATATTTATGGAGGGTGCCGTCCTGTTTGCACTCCATCGTGTGGTTGTGGCGCACATTGATGGCGGAGAAGAGCTTCCCACAAACGTCACTTGCGTTGCTTTGTGCCAAAAACAATGACAGAATCGGTGCAAAGTGATGGATCTTTGTTGTTGTATGATTGTCGACGTTGCCATGTGCAAAAATGCCTTCCACATCATGTAAGGCTTGCACGGATATCGGCGATGTAGACGGAGAACAAGGAGGAGAGCATTAACGCCACACCCTAGGTGGAGGGCTCTTTTTGCTTTCCCGGCTGCTTGCTGGGGTGGCTTTCGCGACGACCATGCTTGGCTGGGCGGCAAGTATGGCTTCTTCGTTAAACCATGCGATGCAAGCTTTGAATGGGAATGGCCTTGGCAGTGGAATGCCAAGCAAAGTGACAAAGCAAAAAGTATTCCTCACCAACTCGGTCCCAATGTTCAATCTTGATTAGGGTTAGGTTAGGGTCACCGAGCTGGTGGAACCAGTCTTGGTTTTATAATCAAGACTCGAACTAGGACCGAGCTGGGTCCTAGTCTTGCGTAACGCATTGGAGATCACCGTTGAAGAAAGACCGCTTGCTTTAGAGATATGCTTCCACGGTCATGACGATCGTCCTGAAACACGGCTCAAAAACGGCTCGTTTTCACCTCGAAATGGACCACCGTGTGGCACCACGGCAGGGTGCACGCCTTATTGAACACCCATTTGCCATCATTTGATAGCCCAATCGCCATGGAAGAACAACGGCCCTCATTGCAAACGCCCACATCACACACCAGCGATCGTCCTGAGTTTTCAGGACGATCGTCCTGAAAACAGCCCAAAAATGGCCATTTTTGGACACTAAATCGGCCGTAGAACAGGCTAGACGGCTCAAAACGCAACGAAACTTGTTTGTGGTGATGCGCATTCGCTCCCCGATCGTTTTGAGCTACTTGGATGCCGGTTTTGAGCCACGGTGTGGTCACAAAGACTTTTGGACCTTCTGCTTGCTGCTTGCTGCTGCTGCTTGCTGCTGCTAAAACTTGTTGCTCATCCTTGGACCCTAAAAGGTGGTGTAAAACCTCCACAGGGTAAACCCAGCTCGGTAATCAAGACTCGAACTAGGACCGAGCTGGCTCCTAGTCTTGCGTAACGCATTGGAAATCACCGTTGAAGAAAGACCGCTTGCTTTAGAGATGTGCCTCCATGGTTACGACGATCGTCCCCAAACACGGCTCAAAAACACCTCATTTTTACCTCGAAATGGACCACCGCGTGGCACCACGGCGTGGTACACGCCTTATTGAACACCCATTTGCCATTCTTTGATAGCCCAAACGCCATGAAAGAACAACGGCCCTCATCGGAAACACCTGCTTGGCGTAGCGGCGATCGTCCTGAACGTTCGGGACGATCGTCCTGAAAACAGCCGAAAACAGCCCAAAAACGGCCATTTTTGGACACTAAATCGGCCGTAGAACGGGCTAGACGGCTGGAAATTCAACGAAACTTGTTTGTGGTGATGCGCCTTTGCTCCCCGGTCGTTTTGAGCTACTTGGATGCCGGTTTTGAGCCCTGGTGTGGTCGCAAGGACTTTTTAACCGCTTGCTGCTGCTGCTGCTGCTTGCTTGCTTGCTGCTTGCTAAAACGTGTTGCTCATCCTTGGACCCTAAAAGGTGGTGTAAAACCTCGACAGGGTAAACCCAGCTCGGTAACCCTTTTTAGTGTCTAGGGTGGACCTACCAGGTTTAGCAGCAGCAGCTGCAGCAGCAGCAGCAAGCAAGCAGCACGCGCGAAATGGGGAAAAATCAGACCTCCGTCGTGGTGCTTGGAATTTGGTTGAAATTTTGGTGGATGATACCCATGGGTGTGAAGTACAATCACACAGAGTTTGAGCAAGAAACTCAACGGTGGCGGCCAGGAACGGGTTTGGCCACTGCCACGGGAAGGAAAGACAAGTGCTGACTGGACGGACAGTGCTGAGGGCTAAAGATGTGCACTGCTGTGCTGACAGTGTGACTGGTCGACAGCAAAACTTACACAAAGGCTAAGTGTTTGCACTGTGTGCGCACTGCGTGCATATTGTGCACGCAGAGGCTAGGATACTCACCCAAGAATACCTCGCAAGTGGCGGACCTCAGTTTCAAAAACTGCAATTTAGGGCCAAAAGCAGCCATTTTTGGGCCAAAAAAGCCCTGGAACACATGCAAAACGGCCAAGCGAAGGGAAACGGTGGGTACACTCCACGTGCGGCTTGAGTTCCCCGTGTCAACGAGCTCTTTGCGGCCCTTTAACTCCATGATATGTCCTTGAAACGGCCCAAAAAGGCCCTCAAAAGCTCCAAATGCCGACACCCACAAACCAAGAATAGGCCATATCTTTGGCTACATGGCTCAAAACGCGATTCTGAGGGCACCGACTCCACCTTCAACCCCCCACTTTTTGTGGTTTCCAGCCCTCAGAATTGCCCAAACGGACGCCTAGACCCCAATACCTAGGCCCACTAGGGTGCAGCAAGCTGCAAGCTCAAGCCCAAACAGGTGGGTGCCCAAATGGGTCAACACGGTCCAGTAGGGGCAAAAAGATGACTTTTCTCAAAAATGATCCTCAACCATGTGCGACGCTAAAACAAGTGTTTTGGGACCGTTTTGAGCTTGTGGTGGCCCATTTTGGTCCTCCGAAAATCCCAAAATGCCTTGAAAATGCGCTGTTTTGGGCCCAAAAATGGGTCAAAAATGGGTCAAAAACGCATGTTTCCAAACCTCATCCTAGACCATTTGGGGTGCACAAACGGGTGAAATGAGCCCATTTTGAGCCCTTTTCGGGGCATTTTGGCCCCTTAGAAGTCCAAAACCTTGAAAGCGGGCCTCGTGGTGATGGGGTTCACTTGCAAGCTGATTTCACTTTGTCAAGAGGCATCAATGTGTGAATCATTCTTGATGTCCCTCACTAGTCATAGCTGATGTTCCCTCCCCCACCAGCTCGGTCCCAATTCAGTCTTGATTAGGGTTGGGGTCACCAACTTGGTGCAACCAGTCTTGGTTTTATAACCCTCTTTAGTGTCTAGGGTGGAGCTAGAAGGTTTAGCAAGCAAGCAAGCAAGAAGCAACAAGCACGCGCGAAATGGAGAAAAGTCTCAGCTCCATGGCAGCGGTACGGATTGGGCCAAAATTTTGGTGGATGCTACCTATGCCTGTGAGGGACAATCACACAAAGTATGAGCCAGAAACTCAACGGTGGCGGCCGGGAACGGGCGTCGCAAGTGCCGGACCTCCATTTCAAAATCTGCAATTTAGGGCCAGAGGCAGCCTTTTTTTTTGCCCAAAACCACCCTAGAACCTGCTGAAAACAGCCAAATGAAGGGAAACATGGCTACTCTACACATGCAGCTAGACTTGCCCGTGCCGAAGGGCCCTCTATGGCACTCTAACTCCACAATATGTCCGCGAACCGCCCACAAAAGGCCCCCGAAAGCCCCAGAATTTGTGCACATTGGCCGCCAATAGCCCCAAACCAAAAACACACCATATCTTGGGCTACGTGGCTCAAAACGGGATTTCGAGCGCACCTAATCCACCAGCAACCACCCCTTTTTAGGTGGTTTCCAACCCTCAAAATTGCCCTAACCGACGCCTAGACCCCCGTAGGTAGGCCCAGTGGGCTGCGGCAAGCTACAAGAGGTAGCCCAAAGAGGTGGGTGCCAAAGTGGGTCAACAAGGTCCACCGCGTGCAAAAAAAATGGTGTTTTTCAAAAATGATCCTAGGCCACATGAAATGCCAAAACAAGTGTTTTTGGCGCGTCTTGAGCTCATGGTGGCCCGTTTTGGCCCTCCTAAAATCCAAAAATGCCCTGAAAATGGGCTATTTTAAGAGGGAAAATAGGTCAAAAATGGGTAAAAAATGTGTTTTTCCCAAAAATGATCCTAGACCATTTGGGGTGCACAAACAAGTGAAATGAGCTCGTTTTGAGCCCAGTGCAAGCCAATTTGGCCACTCTAGAGGCGCAAAATGCTTTGAAAATGGCCTGTTTTGGGACCAAAAATCGATCAAAAATGGATCAAATATGTGTTTTTCCAAAGATACTTTTGGACTATTTGGGCACAAACAAGTAGAACGGGCCCATTTTGAGCCCATGTTGAGGAATTTTGGCCCCTCTCAGGGCCAAAAGGGCCTTGGAAATGGGCCAATTTGGGACCACAAATGGCTCAAAAACGGGTCAAAAGCATGGTTTTCGAGAAATGATCCGGATCCAGATGTAGTTCACAAACGGATGAATACGGCTCATTTTGAGCCCATTTTGAGCTGCTCTCATCCGCCTTCCAGTGCATACCTCATTTGTCGATGAAGTCTCCTGTACGATGTTCCTTCCCCCACCGGCTCAGTCCCAATATTCAATCCTAGTTAAGGTTGACGAGCTGGTGGGACCAGTCTTGGTTTTATAACCCTCTTTAGTGCCTAGGGTGGACCTAACAGGGTTGGCAAGCAGCAACCAGCAAGCAAGCAGCAAGCAACAAGCAGCAAGCACGTGCGAAATGGGGTAAAATCACAGCTCCGTCGTGGTGCTTCGGATTCGGCCAAAATTTTGGTGGATGCTACCTATGGGTGTGAGGGACAATCACACAAAGTATGGGCCAGAAACTCAACGGTGGTGGCTGGGAACAGGTGTTGCAAGTGCCGGACCTACATTTCAAAACCTGTAACTTAGGGCCCATGGCAGCCTTTTTTTTTGCCAAAACCACCCCAGAACCTGCTGATAATGACCAAACATAGGAAAATAGTGGCTACCCTACACAGACTTCCCCGTGTTGAAGGGCCCTCTAGGGCCCTCTAACTCCACAATATGTCCGCCAACCGCCCACAAAAGGCCCCCGAACGCCCCAAAATTTGTGCACATGGGCCGCCGATAGCCCCAAACCAAAAACACACCATATCTTGGGCTACATGGCTCAAAACGGGATTTCGAGCGCACCTAATCCACCTGCAACCACCCACTTTTGGTGGTTTCCACCCCTCAAAATTGCCCTAACCGACGCCTAGACCCCGTACCTAGGCCCAGTGGGTTGCGGCAAGCTGCAACAAGTAACCCAAAGAGGTGAATGCCAAAATGGGTCAACAAGGTCCACCGGGTGCAAAAAAAAATGACTTTTTTCAAAAATGATCGTGGTCCACATGGAATGCCAAAACAAGTGTTTTTGGCGCATTTTCAGCTCGTGGAGGCCCGTTTTGGCCATCCCAAAATCCCAATATGCCTTGAAAATGGGTGGTTTTGGGACAAAAAAGGGTCAAAAATGTGTCTTTCCAAAAGAATGATCCTAGACCATTTGGGTTGCCGAAACAAGTGAAATGAACCCATTTTGAGCCCTTTGCAAGCCAATTTGGCCCCTCCAAAGTCACAAAATGCCTTGAAAATGGCTTGTTTTCCGCCCAAAAATGGCTCAAAAATAAGTCAAAATGTGTTTTTCCAAAAATGATCCTGAACCATTTGGGATGCACAAACAAGTGAAATGAGCCCTTTTTGAGCCCATTGCAAGCCATTTTGGCCACGCAAGACTAACAAAATGCCTTGAAAATGGGCTGCTTTGGGACATAAAATCAGTTACAAATGGATCAAAACAGGCATTTTTCCAAAAAGCTTTTTGGGAAATTTGGGTTGCACAAGCAAGTGGAATGAGCCCATTTTGAGCCCATGTTGAGCTATTTTGGCCCCTCTCAAGGCCCTGAAAATGGGCCAATTTGGGACCACAAATGGCTCAAAAAACGGGTCAAAAACATGGTTTTCCAAAAATGATCCTAGTCCAATTGTGGGGCCCAAACGGATGAATACGGCTCATTTTGAGCCCCTTTCATCCACTTTCCAATGCGTACCTCATTTGTCCTCCAAGACCATGTTCCTTCCCCCTCCAACTCGGTCCCAATATTCAATCCTAGTTTTGGTTTGGGGCTGTCAGCGGCCAATGTGCACAAATTTTGGGGCTTTGGGGGGCCTTTTGGGGGTGGTCCATGAACATTTTGTGGAGTTAGAGGGCCCTAGAGGGCTTCCGCACAAGGACGTCTAGTTGCATGTGTAGAGTAGCCACTATCTCCCTTCCTTTGACCGGTTTCAGCGGGTTCTAGGGCGGTTTTGGGCAAAAAAAAAAAAGGCTTATTTAGGCCCTAGATTGCAAATTTTGAAATGGAGGTTCGGCACTTGCGACACCCGTTCTCGGCCACCACTTTTGAGTTTATGGCTCACACTTTGTGCGGTTGTCCCTCACACCCATAGGTAGCATCCACCAAAAGTTTGGCCAAATCCGAAGCACCAAGACGGAGCTAATATTTTTCCCCATTTGGCGCGTGCTTGTTGCTTGCTTGCTTGCTCCTTGCTGCTTGCTTGGCGAACCTGTTAGGTCCACCCTAGACACTAAAGAGGGTTATAAAACCAAGACTGGTTGCACCAAGTTGGTGACCCTAACCCTAACCTCCAACGCCTCGGTAGGGAGGGGTGCCATGTGGGCAAGGGGGGATGCCTCCCATCCACGCTCCAGCGCCCGGGCAGGGAGGGGTGCCACATGGGCAAGGGGACTAAAAAAAAATAGCCATACCATATGTTTAACCATACGTATGGCGAGTAGCAATGGACCCTTGGCAACTAAGTGGGCCCGGAGGGTAGGGAGGGGCGGGGGGCGGGAGTTGCGTACTAGAACTGAGGAGACCTCCCCCATGTGCCCTCCTACACCTTGTGCTGGCGTGCACGGGGGCGGGAAACCTGCACCTTTCGTCCTTTGCCGATGTGCACATGGGCGGGGGCCTTGTCGCTCCGCCCTTTGTTGATGTGCACAGGGGCAAGAACTAGTCCCACCACCCTGTGCTGAAGTGCATAGGGGCGGGGAACTTGTCCCTCCACCCTACTCAGGAGTGCACAGGGGCGGACATCTTGTCCCTCCGCCTTGTACCGGATTGCACAGGGGCGGGGAACTTGTTCCTCCGCTCCGTGTTGGAGTGCACAAGAGCGAGGAACCTTTCTCTACGCCTTGTGATGGTGTGCACAGCGGCAAGGAACCAACCCCTCCGCCCTGTACTGGAGTGCACACTGGTAAGCACATTCTCCCTCTGCCCTATGTTTGTGTGCACACGGCCGGGGGGCATGTCCCTCCGCCCTTTGCTGATGTGCACAGGGGCAAGGACCTCGTCTCTCCGCCCAGTGCCGGTGTGCATAGGGACGGAGAGTTTCTCCCTCCACCCTTCATTGGTGTGCACAGGGGCGGGGAGCCTATCCCTCCACCCTATGCTAAAGTGCACAACGGCAGGGAACAAATCCCTCCACTCTATTTTGTGTGGAGAAAGGTAGGTGTGTTTAGGGGTAGTGGTAACGACAGTGAGAGGCACACAGCTAAAGGCAAAGCAGGGAGTGGCAACAAGAGAGGGGGCAGGGATTGCCATTGCCCCTCTCATAACCTTGCGGGTGTGCACAGGGGCGTGGAATATGTTTCACTGCCCTGTGTTGATGTGCACATGAGTGGAGAATATATCTGTCTGCCTTGGGCTAGTGTGCGCGGGGGCTCGTGTGCACGTGCTCCCTCCCTCCCTTCCCCCCGTCCCTTTGTGTACCTTGTAGGGGTAGGGGCAAAGGCTAGGCATAGGCGGTGGACTGAGAGGAGGGGGAGGATCCCCGCCTTTGTGCACATCAACGCAGGGTGGAGGGACGAGTGTCTTCCTCGCCGCCGGAGGGGAATAACGCAAGAGCCTTCCTCTCCGATAGAGGGGAGTAAGTCAAGAGCCTTTCTCAGCGCTGGAGGGGACTAAGGTAAGAGCCTTCCTGGCCGACGGAGGGGAATAACGTTAGACTCCTCGCCGCCGCAAGGGAATAAGGTAAGGTAGGGAGTCCCAAACGGTTAGCGATGCAGGCGTACAGCAGAGCCGGCCAGTGCATCGGCGGTCGTCAGGCTATGCTCTTTGTCAAAGCGATTGTCCCTGTTGTTGTGACTCCGGTGCATAAGTGGCACCAACCATTGCCACTCTGACCGCCACAATGACCGTCACTGGGACGTCTTTGTTTGAGGAGGGGAGGCATCGACAGCTAGCGATGCTAGCGCACACGCACATCGGCACTCGTTAGGCTACGGTCAGTGTCACAACGATTGCCCCAGTGGTTGTCACCGTGACCTCATTGCACGAGCCGCACCGATCAGTGTCACTATGGCCGCCAAAGAGAGCGCCACAATGACTGTGATGGTTGCTTTTTGTGCAACTATGACTAGCAAAGACACGGCGACTATCACTTTCACAATCTCAGCGTGAGGAGGGGAGGCCCTAACGGCCAGTGATGCGGGCGTAAAGTAGGGCCGGCACATCGGCGGGCGTCATGCTATGGTCACTGTCACAACGACTACCCAAGTCACTGTCACTATGACCACCAATCACTTTGCCACCTCAAATCCCTCCCCCCCCTCTTCCTCTCTTCCAATAAATCCATATGTGTTGGATTGCGTGGATGCGTGAAGGTGTCCCTGCTTGGTGGTGGTGGTGGTGGTGGTGGTGGTGGTGGTGGTGGTGGTGGTGGTGTTCTTTCGTTGGTGTCGGTGTCACTGTGTGTGTGCGTGTGTGTGTGTGTGTGTGATCTGTACTTTTAGAGGTGGATCCTTGTGCAGCGTTGGGCTGGACGCCTCATTTGGCTCAGGTCTGCTGAGGCCTCTTTGTGACGTTGTTTCCCTCCCTTCTGCGGAATCAGAACCTCTGTATTTTGCTGGCTAGGTATCCAGAGTGTTCGCTCTCCCGTGCCTCGTCACGAAAAGCGGGCGGGCGACATCCTCGGCCACGGTCTCCTCCAGCCCCCGTGGAACTGGGGCTGGTGGGGACGGAGGGGGGGGTGTTTTCGGCCTCCTGCGTTTGGGGGCTGGAGGGGTGGGGGGTTGGTGTGGGGACCTCAGCAGACCCGTAGAGATACGTGCAGGCCCTTGCAGGCGTGGTCGTTTGTGGGGCAGTTGTGCATGTGCAGCAAGTGGGCGCTTCCGGCGCGCAGGCACTGGGGTGCACACTTTATGGTGTCCCCGCTGACAGCAGTGGCGCACTCCCCTTTGCTTGAGTGTGCACCTCGGGCACGGTGGCAGGCCATGCAGTGGGCACAGCTGCAGTTGCGGTCTGCGTGCTATGTGGTCATCAGCGTGATGTCCCAGCGCACAGCATGCTTCAGCTGTGCGCCGAAGTCTCTTGCAGGTCGTGCATGCGTCAGCAGAGTGCTGGGCACACTTTGACGGATCAGCCGGCGGCGCCGGTGGTGGCGCCCTGTGTGTGTTTGCGCGCCTGCGTGTCCCGGTGTAGGGGCGCTGTGGGAGCTTCCCATCCCCTATCACAGGGAAGAAATCAGCTGCAAAGGAGGAGCAGCCCCCCCCCCCCTTTGGCAAAATTGGTCTGCTCCGAGGACGGAGCCAGCCCCAACTGCAGATTCCCCTGGAGTGCACGCTGTAGTCGATGCTCCTCCACTTCCTGCGCTGTTCTGCGTGGCCTATGTGTGTACGGGCGCAGTTTGTGTATTCTGTTGAGACCAACCTTGGTGGCCCACGTGCGCTCACAGTATGCCGCTAACTGCTGAACGTGCATGTTCATGGCACTGCGGCAGGTGAAATAGGGGCGACAGTTCAGGCCGCAGAGTGCCGGCCCCCCCAAAGGAACTAAAGAGCTGCAGCGTGTGACCACACGCGCTGGATGCAAATGGCCTTTGGTGACCAGGCGCTGCGCATTTGCCATTGCCAGTCGTAAGACCCGGCCTCTCTCTTGCAGTGAAAGGGTGGTGCCCTTAAATTTTGCCTGTGGAGCGTGTGGGAGGGTGCGTTGCGCAAATTCCTCAAAGTCCAGTGCGAGTTCCAAGAACGTCACTGTGCCTGGTTCAGGGGCCCAGTGCAGTTCCCTCAGCCAGCATAGCAGGTCCGCCAAAAAGGGCATTTCCCACTGCCATTCCACCTTCTTGGGGGTACGCAGAAGAAGTAACCCTTTGTCTTCCGGTCTGGGGAGGGGTCCCACCAGTTGGTGGTACGGGTATTGCCGAAGCTGCTGTGAGAGGCTCGACCCCATGAAAAGCATGGGGGATTGTGTGTCTCGTAACTTGCGGGCCTGCAAAACGGCTACTAACATATTGTGCAGAGCTGTCATGAATGCGAGCGCTGTCCCTGACTTGACGCTGTCTGTGTCTAGCTCTGGGGCCAATCCACAGAGTCGTAAACATGGGGGCCACTGGTCCATGAGGGGAAGGCCTGTGATCTGTGCTGCCGCCGTCCTGATGCCCGGCAGGTGGGTGTCCCGCACCGTACTCCAGGCTGAACACTGCCAAAAAATGTGCTCCTCGTTTTCCGGAGCATTGCCACAGTACGGGCACGTGGATGTGGCTCTCATGCCACGTTGATAGGCCCGGAGGGCTGTCCAAGTTGCTCCTGATAGGATGCCCCGCAGGATAGAGCGCTGTAACTCTGTGGCAAATGACGCTATGCTGGGCTGGACCAGGCGTGTGTGTGTGTGTGTGTGTCGTTGTGGCGGCCACGCGTCATTGAGCAAGAGTATACACACGTACTCATGCAAATTCGTACATAATAGTCATAAGGTGCCGTCAACCTAGAGAGGAGTACATGCGGCGAAAACGAGCAAAAAATCTGTGAAATGGGGGGCAAAATAGGTGAAAAGGGGTGAAAAATACAAGTACGCAGAAGCACCAAAAATCTGTTGTCAAACAACAATGATGGATAGTATGCACGAAGACGCCCTCCCCCTACCTCCCCCACACTACCCCCCCCCCCCACACACCTTCCCCCCTATTCCCAGTGCACCTCATATGGCATGGCCAGCCGATATGCAACAGTCGTCAGGGACAAGTCCAAATCCCCCTACTCCCCCACCCCCTACCTCCCACCCCCTACACAGGGGCAGGGACATTGTCCCGCTACTCTGTGCTTGAGTGCACAGAGGCGGGGAACTAGTCCCTCCACCTTGTGTTGATGTGCCTAAAGGCGGGTAACCTGTTCCTCTGCCCTCTGCTAGAGTGCGCGGCGCGGGGACCTTGTCCCTCCACCCCGTGCTCGTGTGCACAGGGACGGGGAGCCTAACCCTCCGGCGTCCCCACCCTCATCCCCCGGTCCCCCCCACCCCTCAGAATGGCTGGGGACGGGCCCGGGTGTGGGTCGTGAAGCAAGCCCCACCCCCCCCTTCAAAGGGTGGCTGGAACCCAGTACACGGGGCTGCCTGCGGGCGAAGGCTCACCCTGACCACACCACATTTGTCCCCCCGCCCTTGCCCACGGGCCCGCTCGTCCACCCAACCGGCGCCCTCGCTCACCTCTTCCTATAAGGTCACGCAGCGGTGGCATGCTAACCCTGGAGAAGAGGGGGGACTTGACAACAACGTTGCAAGGAACCAGACCCTGTTGGTACCCGGCAGGTGGCTCTTCCCTCATGCACATTAGCACAAGGCGGAGTGCCAAGGTCCCTGCCAATGTGCTCACTAGTACAGGGCGGAGCGACAGATTCCCTGCGCCTCTGCCCACCGGCACGGGGTGGAAGGACAGGTTCCCCGCTGCTTTGCACTCCAGCACAGATGTGCACATCCGCGGAGAGTGGAGGAACAGGTTCCCCGCCCTTGTGCACATCTGCGGTCTGGGGGGGCAGGGAACCAGTCCTACTGCCCTCTGCTAGGGTGCACCAGGGCGGGGAACCTGTTCCTCGGCCGTGCACAGGGGCGGGGAACCTGGCCCTCCCCCTAGTGTTGATGTGCACAGGGGCAGGAAACCTGTTCCTTCGCCCTCAGCAGATGTGCACAAGACGTGCACAGGGGCGGGTTCTCTGTCCCTCCGACTTGTGCTGGAGTGCAAAGGGGCGGGGACCCTGTCCCTCCGCCCTGTGCTCGACTACATAGGGTCAAGGAACCTGTCTCTTCGCCCTGTGTGATGTGCACAAGGGATGGGAGCCTGTCCCTTCGCCTAGGCGGACAGACTGATTCCTTGCCCCTGTGCCCATCATCGGAGGGACACGGTGCCCCTCGCTTGTGCACATCACACAGGGCAAAGAGACAGGTTCCTTGACCCTGTGCAGTCTAGCACAGGGCGGGCCTCGGGGTGGAGCCGGGAGCACTCCGCGTGCCGGGCGGAGTGTGCCCTAGGCACTGCCCCAGGGCCCAAGCTGCTGGGGAAGGTCCATCGAGGGCCTGGGGTGTGCATCTCGCATGGCATGGCCCGCCCATCTGCAGAGTCGTAGGGGACACCATCATGCTCCTCCCCCGGCGTCCTGTGAGTCTTTGGATCGGCACCTAAATCCAAATCTGAATCCACACACACACACACACCCCTCCCCTCCCCTCCCCTCCCTACCGCCCCTACCTTCCCCCCCACGCTCCACATGCCCCCCTACCTTTCCCCCCTTACGCCCGTCTTGCCCCCTACCCCCGAGGTGGGGGGGGGGGGGCAACTTCGTGAGATATATGAAACAGGTGCACCAAGAACATACAGAAAGCACAACATGAGGCCATGCATCTCACCCAAATTGGTATACCTGCACCAATGACACCACTCATTCCCACAGAAAGCCACACTGTGGCAGGTGTCCATGTTCCAATGCCTCCACTTCAATGCAATATACAGCCTAGGTCTAACTGGTCTTGGTGCTCATCTTGAGGTGACCAACGGGGATCAGGGTAGTTGTATTGTGACAGTGGAACACGGCCTGTTGCCTATCTCTACCCCTGCATGCAGTCGGCTGTACTGGTTGAAAGCCTGAGAAGGTCTCCTCAGGTATGCACAGCTGGCGTCCCAGTAAATAACTGGGGTGCAAAGAGGTGGGGTAACGACATCTTCTGCACATCGTACCAATCCTTAATCCCTCTCGAATCCTTGAGAGTGCCTGTGAAGTTTGGGTGATTGGAACATGCAAATTGCGCGACATGCTTCGCGCAGAAAAAAAGTGGTGCGTCCAACTGTACAGAATTCAAAGCGGCACCTGGGTCTTGTCGCAGCATGTAACTCATGGACGTGAATAGACATAATACAAACCACACTAACTGCGCACACCAGACGTGCTGTAAAATTCACACAAACAGCACACCCCAACGCACCATGCAAACCACACTAATTGCACACACCAAACGCACCATAAAAATCACACTAAATACACATACCAAACGCACCATGCAAACTACATTAACTGGAACGGCACATTCCAGAGGAGACCAACATTTTTAGTATCCTGGCCCCCTCCTCACTTACCCCTCTTCCTCGCAAAACGATTACCCAACATGCAGCCGATCCTCCTTCAGGCTCTTCCTGGACCTGCAATACGGCCTTCACGGCCTTCAATTGCTCAATGCCCCCCCCCCCCCCCCCTCCCCCGCCCCTCAATGTTATGACATACACAGATGGCAGGGCCAGACAGCATTCATTCTTTGTATTTTATTGTGAACAAGGATGGAGCTTGTGGCTTTCCTGTGTTTCCAGGGGTGGTGCACAGCAATAGTATTGGCGTGTTGTGGTGCGAATGCGTCTGGTGCATCCAAAGCAGTGAGTAAGAGGTGAGACATGCTATCCTCTACGGGAGAGGGCCACTCAGAGCCTTGCCCTTAGCCCTGGACACAACAGACATTGGAGAGGACACACGGCGCATTGGAGACCTTCGCTGTAACAAAAGCCGTTAACAATCTTGATTTCTTTCTGCGCATGGCCTACAAACAAAAAGCATCGCAGACTGAGGCATGTACGGGTGAGGACACGCACACCAGGTTAGGGGAGGGGGGGGGGGGAGCAAAGCCAGGCTTTACCCACGTCACGCCCAAGCCTGGAAGCCTGGTGACCTTTGGTAACTAAGTGATGGTCATGGTCAGAGGCCAGTGAAGGGGGGGGGGGGTCGAGGCCCCCGTGCCCTGCCGTGCCCTGCCATCCCCTGCCTGTCCTTCCTTGGGGTCAGGCCTCTGCCTGGTGCCGGAGGCACCCTAACCCTCCCTGGTGGGGTGGCAGAGGCCCCTGAAAGGTGTGTGCACCTCCCCCTCCCTGGCGGTGGCACCACCTTGTCGAAGCACAGTGGCCCATCTGTGATCGTCGTACTCCTGACCACAGTTTGTGTCCAACATACTTTTGGTAGTTTAACACGAGGGCAGGCACAGGCAGGCAGGCTCCCACAAGGACACAACATGCGAACACGCATACTTGGGACAAAGCCTGTACCCCAAGCCCGAGTACCGCAGTCCTGGGGAACGCAGCACATTCCCCTGAGCCGTTCGGTGCTGGGCATCCCCATCCAAAAGATGCCCAAAAGGGCCAAATCCATCGCCACAGCCGTGCCCAAGAAGATGATCAGAATGAAGAGAAAGGTGCGCGAAGAGGATCGCGACAACCTCCTGCAGCATGAATCATCGGAATGGGTCGGAATGCAGGGCAGGGGGAAGGGGAGCTAGATGGACCGTTGGGGCGCAGGGTGGAGGGCAGCGCGCTTTGCTGTTTGGGCTCATTTGCACAGTGGACACCAAACTCCCTCGCCAATCATCGTCACGGACCAACTCTGCCACCCTCGTAATTGAACCGCCCGACGGGGGTAAATGCAAGGTGCACACACAGTCTGGTGGCATTTGAGCACTCGACCAATTTTTTGGCCATCCCTTGCCGCAAACCCTCACTCGTTTGAGAACCCCATCCGCATTTCATTGAAGAGAGGTTGGGCCTCGTGTGTGAGCCTTTTTGTGCCCTCCCCATTCAGAATACTGTTTTTCTAGAGTATCAAAAAACATACTCGCTATTCCCTGTCTTGCTCAATCACTCCTCTCCCCTCGCCTCGATCATACCCACCGTCCATCTTCCGCTTGCGTCATCCACCCATCCCGTTGCAACCGCCCTCCCTTTGAAGAGACCCCTTTGCACAGCACGGCGTTTCGTAGATCAACACACTGAATATACTCGCGCAAGCACCAAAAAGTGGGTGGTTCTACCGAGTGAGGGCTAGTTTATGCTTACTGAGTGCGGATCATACTCAGTGAAGGCCCAGGTGAGCATACCCGACTGCCTGAAGGCCCCAAACCCGGTTCACGATGGTCTTCATGCACGACGTGTGCCATCGCACACCCTTGGCCAGGCACAGCTGCTGAAGGCGGCACGGAATCGTACAAGTGAACACCCAATACACCAGCACGGTGTTGCAAAACAACGTGAGTGTGCTGGGCATAACGCAAACACTGTGAGCAAAGAGATGGGTTTGGGTGACATCCCAGGGGTACGACCATAGCCCCCCCATTACTGTCAAGCATCATCTGCCCGGAGGGAAAAGGGGGTGAGACCCCCGCAAAGCGCTCAAAGAGCGAAACAAAACATGTCTGCTTTACTCTATTTGAAGACTGGCAATCAGAGTTGAACCACGCTGATCCAAGCAATTGAGGAGCTCAACATGGTTGCGTTTTTTACCTCCTGCGCTGTGCATTTATTGGGGTACGTTTTACTCGCAATGCTTTCGAAGGTTGGCGCAAGAATGTCTTTCGGAAAGCTACCAAGTTGCGGGGTGTGGGATCCGCAGTCCGCAATAGCAGCCATTCACAAAGGTTTGGAAAGCTACCCAGCAGTTTATCAAGCATATGTTCCTCATGTTGCTTTTGCAGTACTGCATAACAACACATTTGCCAAAAACTTGGTATTTGGTCGAACATCCACTCAGATTGTGCACTGCGCACATTCACCCTCGAGAAAACAAAGTTGTCCTGCCACATTGATTGCCACATTCGCATGGACACCTTCGTGCATTGTCGGGCTGGCCTTCTAGGAGCTGACCACACAACTACTTGGGGGACAGCATTCCCCGTGCCCCATTACAGGTCTCTTCATATACCAAGGGCCAAGGGCACACTCCGGAGAAACGATAACATGGTCCATTTGTGAACCACGGCAGTCACCGAAAAGCAAACCAATGCCACATTTGTTGCTTCAGGGCTGGCAGATCATATATGCTACTACTCACTTCTCCTCAGCCAGGCACGCATGTCACAGACACGTAGATCTGTGTTTTCAGCTCGCTGCTCCGAGCAGATTCCTCATTTGTTTTGTTTTTGTGGTCCAGATCAAGATGAGCTGGCGTACCCTGCTCATCATATGGTACTCAAGACAACCTCTCGGAATCAAGGTTCAGAGCTGCCCAGTGCTACCATGATCCTACAAATGACTGCGGTGGCGGATCTGACACATAGTGACGATTAGCTGAGTCTGAAACCAGGTTATGCAGTGGGAGACTGCCATGCCCTTAGGCTTCCCGGTGTTGCTCAGAGCAGATTCGTCATTTGTGGATACGTTGTGTGATTCACCTATGACCTGTATTTGCAAGATCTTACTGGGGTGTGCACCAAGGCAGTCTGCGCCAATGGAAAGAGAAACATGCAACAACCCAGAAAGAACGGATGTCTTGCATTTTGGTTAAGGACCTCTCCTGCTGAGTCGCCACTTTCATGCGCACGTCACCAACTCCTGCCCTGGATCCTACCAGCCCACATCATTCTGGCCGATCATCCGACACTGCACAATGCTGACCCCAAGCAGCTATGATACCCAACTGTGAACGAGGTAGATGGCTGGGCTCTTTGTTCTGAACCCGTGCCCACTGTGTGCTGTCGAAAGAGGCCCCTGGGATGCTCTACGTACAATCATCGTTGTCAGCACCTGATTTTGGGTTTCTGAGTGAGGTAAGGGATCTTGGGGCTTAAAGGAAGGAGGAGGAGTATCCCTTGGGTGTGTCATGGTTTGTGGCACTAGAAAGCGGTATTATTTGCTTTATGCACCTGTCCCCTCCCTGACAAAATTCTTCGCACAGAGAAGCATGTGAAGGGTTATCTATGATGATCGCTGCTGTACCAACGCAGCGTACCAAAAAAGTATCTTGTGGCGATGTAATGCAGACTGTCAATGATGGCATGCAGAAGTGTCGCTTGGCTGTCCAGGAAACCGCCATACTGGAGTGGGGGCTGGAGCAAGGTGGGGAATCGAGAGTACAGCTCTGCAAAGCATCGTGCACACAATTCACTCTGTGTGGACCCCAACGGCGGGGCCTAAACGGAAGGCCACACGAGAAAAGACAATTTGCTTTGCAGTTGGCACCTGGGCATCTCTTAACCAACTGCCTTTGGTGTTATCCTGAAAGGACGATGTCACGTGCACTTTTGGTACATGGGGCAATTGTGCCTGCATTGCATCTATTGAGTGCATCCCTCAGGGCAGCCTTGTTTTCAGTGTACAGTGGACAAAAGTGGCCATATGCTACTCATTGCTTTCAAACCCGCATTCTCCACAACAAATGTCTGGCGTCTTTTGTACTGACGATATCTGATCCTTTTACAATGGTTTTCAATCTTGCATTCCGCTCCTCTTTCAGGATCATATCAAGGCTCTTACTTCAGGTTGTTTTCGCAATGGTTCAACATTACTCTGTAGATGTCCCGAGTAGTTTGGATGGACATCAGGGCTTATTTTCGCCACAGGCAGGGGAGAGGGGGTGATTTGAGAGACCCACGCACCCAGATTTTTGGAAAATCCAGGGACCCAGAAATGTCGCTCCTCCACGGAGGAGGGAGAGGGGGGCTGTTGGACCCCATCCACCCACCCACCCTGCCACCCACTCACCAGAAAGCAGAAAAAGGCAAAAATTTTCTTCCGGCGCCTTCGGCCCAACATACCCACCCAGAATTTCTGAAACCCCATCCCCCCCCACCCCCATAGGATAGGACACACACTAAGCACTAAGAAAAACCCTAGGGCAGGAAGAAAATTGCTCTGCAGGGGGGGGGGGGGTGACACAGAGGCCCATTTTCCCAACCCCCCCCCTCCTTGGCCGCCGTGACGGGAGGGGGGGTTCAGGGCGGGGGTGCCCGACCTGCCGTGCCAGGGGGGGGGGGGGAGGTCAACCCAACATTTATGGCTCAAAATGATACCCACGTCGCGCTGATCATTTTGACTACTCAAATGTGCGGGGGGGGGAATCACCTCGCAGAGGTTGTTAGATCAAAGCCAGGCAGGCGTGTATAGGAGAAAACGCCACATACCCCCCCATTTTCGGCCTTTTTGGGCCTATTCGCGTACCCTACCCCAAGGGGTTGAATTGTTAGTAGAATCATGTAAAATCATTATTTTGTCCAATAAACACATCCCCCAATGAGTTTTTGGTCCGGACCCCCCCCCCAGACACCTCCCCCACTTGAAACCCACTTTTTTGAGGTTTTGAGGGAGGTGGGGGGGGGGGGTCAACAAATGACCCCCCCTTTTTTGGGTCGAAAATCATGAATCTTTTGGTTTTTTTCGATTTTGAGCCGAAAAGGTGTTTCCAGGTCCCGACTCCATGGGGTTTGTATGGGGCGGAGTGGGACGAGCGCTCATGCGGTTTATGCACTTTTTAGCCAGTTTTGGTATGTTGGTGGTTTTGGCAACCTCGGTGACCCCGTGGTACCCACTCTGAGGGGTGTGAGTGGGGATGTTGTGACAGTATATGCCTACTACTAGGATACGGAAAGACGTTTTTTGCAGTCTCTAGCCTTGCTGAGAGCCGGTCACAACCCGTGCCAAAGACGCGAAATGACTGTTTCCACCAATAATGGCCTAGTGAATGGACCGGTACACAACCTGCTTATGCAATTTTTTCACCCTAGACAGCTCAAAAATCGAAGTTTTTGAAACTTGTTTTTATGATATTGTGACCACACAAAATGACCATCCAAGGTATGTAAAGCATGTTTTAGGCCGTATTTACGTGTTTTTCACCCTATTTGGGTATTAGGTCCGGGGGGGGGGGGGGGTCTCCCAAGGGATGGGTACACAACCTGCTCATGCCGTTTTTCACCCTGAGTAGCTCAAAAATCGAAGTTTTCGAAACTTGCTTTTTTGATATTGTGATCACCCAAAATGACCATCCAAGGTATGTAAAGCATGTTTTAGGCCGTATTTACATGTTTTTCACCCTATTTGGGTATTAGGTCTAGGGTGGGGGGGGGGGGGGGGGGGCTCCCAAGGGATTGGTACACAACGTGCTTATGCGGTTTTTCACCGTGGGCAGCTCAAAAATCGAAGTTTTCGAAACTTATTTTTTTGATACCATGATCACCTAAAGTGACCATCCAAGCTATGTAAAGCATGTTTTAGGCCACATTTATGTGCTTTTCACCCTATTTGGGTATTGGGCGCACGGGGGGGGGCCAAGGGATTGGTACACAACCTGCTTATGTAGTTTTTCACCCTGGGCAGCTCAAAATTCGAAGTTTTCGAAACTTGCTTTTTTGATATTGTGATCACCCAAAATGACCATCCAAGGTATGTAAAGCATGTTTTAGGCCGTATTTATGTGCTTTTCACCCTATTTGGGTAATAGCTCCGGGGGGGGGGGGGGTCTCCGGGGGGGTTTCACAAAGGATGGGTACACAACCTGCTTATGCAGTTTTTCACCCTAGGCAGCTCAAAATCGAAGTTTTCGAAACTTATGTTTCTAATACCGTGATCACTTAAAATGACCATCCAAGCTATGTAAACATGTTTTAGGCCATATTTATGTCGTTTTCCCCCTATTTTGTGTGTGTGTTGCTAAGAGTAGATTCTCTGTGAGGTGGACTTGCCGAAGGCAATAGAATTATTGGTGGAAAAAACTTTTTCGGGCCAAAATTTGTGTTCCCGCGCCAACATCCGTTCTTACACAAAACAAAGGGCCCGACACAGAACCCGATTTCTCCAACCCCCCCCATGCTTCGGCGGGCATCCATGCCCCCCCCCCCCCCCCCCCCCTGCAGAGCAATTTTCAGGTTGCCTAGTGGACATCCGTAAAATGTCCGGCTTCATGGCCAGCATTTCTGCAAATGACCCGGATGGCGTGCTCATGGGGCATGCAGCTCCAAAGATGGTCACTGCAATGAACGAGCACATGCATTTGGAATGCGAAATCTGTGAACTACTGCGGCCTCTTCTGCAAATCACCTCGCAGAGGTTGTTAGATCAAAGCCAGGCAGGCGTATATAGGGGAAAATGCCACATACCCCCCCATTTTGGCCTTTTTGGGCCTATTCGCGTACCCTACCCCAAGGGGTTGAATTGTTAGTTTAACCCCTTGTAAAATGATTATTTTGTCCAATAAACGCATCCCCCAATGAGTTTTTGGTCCGGACCCCCCTAGACCCCCCCCACTTGAAACCCACTTTTTTGAGGTTTTCAAGGAGGGGGGGGGGGGGTGGGGGGGTGGGGGGGTGGGGGGGGGGTGGGGGGGGGGTCAAAAAATGACCCCCCCTTTTTTTGGGTCGCAAATCATGAATCTTTTGGTTTTTTTCGATTTTGAGCCGAAAAAGTGTTTCCGGGTCCCGACTCTATGGGGTTTGTATGGGGCGGAGTGGGACGAGCGCTTATGTAGTTTATGCACTTTCCAGCCATTTTTGCTATGTTGGCGGTTTTGGCGACCTCGGTGACCCCGTGGTACCCACTCTGAGGGATGTGAGTGGGGATGTTGTGACAGTATATGGCTACTAGGATACGGAAGGACGTTTTTTGCAGTCTCTAGCTTTGCTTAGGGCCGTTCACAACCCGTGCCAAAGACGCGAAATGACTATTTCCCACAATAATGGCCTCGTGAATGGGCCGGGACACAACCTGCTTATGCAGTTTTTCACCCCGGACAGCTCAAAAATCGAAGTTTCCGAAACTTGTTTTTATGATATTGTGACCACCTAAAATGACCATCCAAGGTATGTAAAGCATGTTTTATGCCGTATTTACACGTTTTTCACCCTATTTGGGTATTAGGTCGGGGGGGGGGGGGTCTCCCAAGGGGTGGGTACACAACCTGCTCATGCCGTTTTTCACCCTGGGCAGCTCAAAAATCGAAGTTTTCAAAACTTGTTTTTTTGATATTGTGACCACCCAAAATGACCATCCAAGGTATGTAAAGCGTGTTTTAGGCCGTATTTATGTGTTTCTCACCCTATTTGGGTATTAGGTCTGGGGGGGGGGGGGGGGTCTCGCAAGGGATTGATACACAACCTGCTTATGCAGTTTTTCACCCTGGACAGCTCAAAAATCGAAGTTTTCGAAACCTGTTTTTTTGATATTGTGACCACCTAAAATGACCATCCAAGGTATGTGAAGCATGTTTTAGGCCGTATGTACATGTTTTTCACCCTATTTGGGTATTAGGTCCGGGGGGAGGGGGGGCTCCCAAGGGATTGGTACACAACCTGCTAATGCAGTTTTTCACTCCGGACAGCTCAAAAATCGAAGTTTTCGAAACCTGTTTTTTTGATATTGTGACCACCTAAAATGACCACCCAAGGTATGTGAAGCATGTTTTAGGCCGTATGTACATGTTTTTCACCCTATTTGGGTATTAGGTCCGGGGGGAGGGGGGGCTCCCAAGGGATTGGTACACAACCTGCTTATGCAGTTTTTCACCCCGGACAGCTCAAAAATGGAAGTTTTCAAAACTTGTTTTTTTGATATTTTGATCACTCAAAATGATCATCCAAGGTATGTAAAGCATGTTTTAGGCCGTATTTATGTAGTTTCCACCCTATTTTGGGTGTGTGTTGCTCGGGGTAGATTCTCTGCGAGGTGGACTTGCCGAAGGCAATAGAATTTTACAAAGCTAAAGGATACCCATGCAACCCGCCAAGTTTCTTTATGGCAAACTGTTTGGAAGGCCAGTATTCAATGCACACAGCTAGTTTTGATTCTCTACTTGCGCAATCGGGACCCAGTCTTGTGCACAGATGGGCGAAGTGCCCGAAAAGCGTGTTCTCACAGGGCCCACACTTCGGGGCAGGTTCATTCCTAAACGTGCATACTGCAAACCGAGAACTGCATCATCGTGGAGCAAGTGTCCGTAACATGATCACAGGAAGCGCACGAAACAAGCATTTCTCGGGTCACGGTTCGCGCCCGCAATTCGCCATTGGACCAGATCCGTACTTCACCGCACAAAAATATATTTCTTCGAGCAGGAAGCCCGCTTGCTCGTGTCCAAGCCACACTTCGGGGCGCCAATTTTGATGATGCCAACACTTCGTGGTACTTAGACTGGGGTGTTGCTTGAGCACTGCAGGCGATTGACAGCAGCAATGTTCAATTCCGCTACAACACAGGCTCCAGTGAAAGAAGCAGCAGCATCTAGAATCAGCCAAATGATGAGCAACACATGGACCCATGCCTGTGACAATGCACTACAACCGCATCGCCATCATCTTGTGACACAGCAACACAGCTTAGCAAATTCAATTGAACCTGATCTGATCCTATCACCCATAAAGCTCCAAAATCGGCCTGGTGTCACTTGGACAAGGCGGAGGTCGGCCATAAATTGACAATGGCTGTCACCCCCCAGAATCACTCTGGCATTCCCAAACCTTTGTCAGAGGAGAGGTGCCCCCGCCCCCACTGCCCAAGCGACGACTTGTTGACATTGGTGACAATTCGTGGGCGTGCCAGTGCCAGATGTCTTACAATGAGTGCATGGGGCCGCCTCAGGTGCCTTATTCGGACTCCAATGTGTGTCACTTGTCATACTGTGATGAGGGCTCGAAATCCCCTGACATGAAGCAAAATTCAGTCAATTTGTCTAGTAGCTTTGAAAAGCCGACCATTCATGCATGAAATGCGGCAGCACAATGGAGCGCCGTATTCCATGCTGCTATTGCACGGCTGTTTTTTGTGCGGTGGGTTGGGGCAGAGCCACACCGTGCTGCATGAGAGAGGTAGGACATTGTCCAGCAAACAGATTCACTTGTGCAGACGCACCATCCACCAACAGGTGCACTCAGAATGCTTGAAACCTTCGCAGGGTGATGACATTGCATCACAATTCATTGTTTCCCCCTTGAACCAGTATGCTGGGGTCTATTGCACGGGACTCCAAATCAGAGGGCAATCTCTGGTTTGCATGATCGTGCAACAGTGCCAGTGGTGCCTCTGCCTTATGGCCAGGTTGGGAGCGCCGATGCATGGGAACTCCACTCCGTGGTAGCATTGAAGGAGCTGGACTGGGCTGGTCCCAGATGGACAAAACCAAACGCTGGAACCTCCACAACACGCCCATCCACCATGGTCAAGAACTGTCGGCCTACCCTCGCATTGCATTTAGCATCAACCACAATCGGTTCACCGTCAAAGGTCTGCAGAACCCAAGCATCATCAATCGGAATCAACGTGATCGGTCCTCGAAAGGAAAGAAAGATAGAAAGAAAATCGAAGCGTCTGCCTCAACCTGCTCTGGACTGCCTTGAGATCGTGCAAATCTGCTCTGTGCCTGCCTTCTTAACTCACTGCAAATCACCTCCCGCGTCACCAAGAAAATCCACTGCAAAGAAGGTTATGGCAAGCGCAATTGCCCTTTGCTGGAGCACATCAGTCAACACATCAGCACTGCTGTGCAGTGGCAATCAGCAGCATATGGGGCTTGCACCTCCTACGAATGTGCCCCCTCAGGCTTGACAACGTTCTTGGCCAGGGCGGTTTGGACTATTGTGGATTGCTCTAGGGTCATACAAACTGGGCAACTAAATGCATGATAAAAAAATGAGACAACCCCTTCGCAGCACAACGATTTTGATCAAATAATGGCAGCATTGATCCTGGTTTGCTTGAGATATCCCCATTCAATCCGGACAGTTGCTGATAGAGGCCGTTCAGCGGAAGCTCAAGGCTGTGTTCATGTGGTGCCCTCCAGTCCCTAGCCTGCTTCACAATTTTTCTTCCGTGCCATAGCATGCCCTGACCGTTTGCTATGCTTGGGACAAATTGGCATGCAACATGCATCACGTGCCCCAGTTCCTAGAAATATGACTCCACAAGAAGGCACAGATGAGTCCATGTGTCCACCACAGACTGCAATTCAGTGTGATTTTATATGGACATGTAAACAGATATGTAAACATATTATACATCGGCGTGTGTACATACTTATATATACTACTACGCCCCTGGCCATTTTTGGGCGTTTCTCAGACGTTGAGGTTAGAGGCCACCAAAGGGCTCTTTGACATGATTGCAGCATAGGTCATCTGTTTTCCTTTGTTTTGCCATTTTGAACAGGTTTCAGGGCTGTTGTAGGCATAAAAAACCTGTTTTTGGCCCAAATCTGCGCAGCTTTGGGACAACGCTTCCCTGCTTGATGCCTACGGACTAGGCCGCCAACGGTGAGTCAGGGGCTCAAACTCTGGATTTCAGAAGGCCACATGTCAAATGCAAAAGATGGCTAGAGTGAAGTAGAGCCCAAAGCGTCGGAACAGAGCAATGACCAAAACGATAAAGGAGATGTGCCTGTTGCTTGTTGCTTGTTGTTGTTCGCTAGATTTAAGGGGGGAGCAAAATGGCCCAAAATCTCTGCAAAGAGCCCCAAACCAAGAATGGGCTATCTGTTGGGCCGTATCTTTGGCTATGTGGTTCAAAATTTGATTCCAAGGGCACCTAGTCCACCCACAACCCGCCATTGTTTGTGGTTTTCACCCCTCAAAATCACCCAACTGAACATCTAGACTCCTGTACGAGGGCACACTAGGACCTGCCAAGATGGACCGTGAAGACGGTGCATGGGGCCCAAACCAACTGGGGCCAAAATACGCTATTAGGGGGTCTCTTGGGGTCCCAAAACTGTTCCCAGGCCACTTGGGATGCTCAAACAAGTTTCTTCGGCCCATTTTGGCCCCCCATGGGTCCCAAAAATCCTTGAAAATGGGCCATTCGGGATCAAAACAGGGACAAAAATAAATCAAAAATGTGTTCTTCTAAAAGTGATTCTAAGCCCTTTGGGATACTCAAAAAAATTTTAGCTCGTTTGAGCCTATGAGAATGCGTTCTGCGTGCTGCAGGTGTGCCGCAGGCACCACAGGGTTACAGAAACTTGGTTTATTGCCCCAACCCCAATCACTAATTAACCGCTCACGTTGCAGCAGGAAATGCACTCTCTATGGTGATGCATTTAGGCCCCATAGGGTCCCAACAAGCATTGCAAATGGGCCAGTTTGGGACCAAAACAGGGTTAAAACTGGGTCAAAAACGAGTTTTCCGAAAATTCATCCTTGGCCACTTCGCATGAGCTAGCAAATGCTGTTCAACCATTTTGACCCGAAAATCAGAACTTGTCACGGTCTTTAACAAATGCTGGCTAGAAGCGTTCTAGCCAGCGGCCGGCAGGTTGTCTATTTGGGTGTTTGGGTTTATTTTTTAGAGAATGTGCAAAGGAAAAAACCTTTTCCACTAACATAGCTGCTGTGTTTTCTTTGCGAATGTGGTCTTTGATCTACTATTTTTTGGCACCCACGGGAGGATTCATCTCTTGTGATTATTTCCCACTGCCAATAGAGTACAATTTTCTGTTTGTTTGTTGAGAACTTGTGCCCCAAAAGAGGTCATTGAGGTCCACAAGATTGTCCTTTTCCTTACAAATGGTGCTCACTGCTTCTTTACCCATTATGTATACATTCCACAATTCCAGAAATGGTTGCAATCTGCTATCCGAGATGTTGACTCAACCACCAAGAACATAATCGTTTGAAGAACCTGCAGATCCTGCTAAAACATCCAGAGTGGCAGTGATCCTCCCACCCCTCAATGCAAATGGCAGAGGGCCTCAGCAACAACGGGAGAAATGCATCCAAGCTGCCGGTGTCGCACCCTCACCGCGACTGGGCACATCGATACATCAAACCACATCCCGAGAATAGGAGGAGAACGAGTGTCTAAAATGACAACAAAAACACAAGTTGCACCACAACGAGATGCAAAACCCTCATCAAACAATTCACAAATGTCAATAAACACCAATAAACACTTATAAACAACGGCGGGTTCCGAAACGCCCGCAGCCCACTGCAACTCCGGGGAGGGGAGCCCTTTGAGCCTGTTTCCCAGACCCCCCCCCGCCTCTAATTAGGCTCCAAGGGCCGGGCCCACCACAAGCACCACAGGACGTCTGAAATTGCTGAAACACGTGATTTTAGAAATAAGTTTGGCAAATCGGATTCACCACCCATTTTTGGGGGGGCAATGGGGGAAAACAAGGTCCGGCCCTTCGAGCCTGTTTTCCAGACGCCCGCCCCCCCTAATTCACACTGGCTCGCAGGGCCACCCTCCCAGGAGTTGCAATGGACCGCAGGCCAAAAACCAGTGATCTTGAAAAACAAACGCTTGACCGCTGTTTATCTTCATTTGGCCAGTGGCCTGGCCAGCACTTAATTAAACCTTGGTGTTGTGGGGCCCGCAAGTGCCACAAGGGCTTGACAATGGGTCTCATATAGCAGCAGGCCTCCTGAGCGGCCTGGGGAGCCACATAGAGCAGGGGAGAGGGGTGCAGATTAGAGGACATGTATGGGTACCCGTACACACATATAGAGCGTCATCTTGTGGCGACAGATATCAGCAGTTGCAATCATCCCCGGAGAGCGAACAATGGTGCATAGACTGGATGCTCGCCGTGGAATTGCGTCTTGAGGCCACACCTTTAAAAATATGCATTTAATTACCTGCTGCCTCAATTGGGCGACAACAATGTGTGCACTGGCGGCCTGCGTCACGCCCCATACATCCTTGAACAGCGGGCGTGCAATGCCACAGCGGCTATGAATGCGCCCACAATTAGCAGCCACAGCACCACATAGACAAAATCAGAACCGGCGCGCGTCTTCAAGGCGTTTTATCTAGCACAAGCTTAGACATTAAAATTGTGCAGCACTGGTACATGCAGAGGCCCATGCAAGGGGCAGAAAAAAAATGACGCCTCAGCACAGGCAAGCACATCTCAAACAGCATCATGGCATGTGGTATCCACGCACAACGTGCTTGTGGAATTGCAACCCAGCCGCAACCATGCTGTGACACAAAACGAATATGGCACATGAATCCAGCCTCAGTTTGATTCCGAGGCACCAAGGCATGAGTCACACAAAACCCACCTACACCAGTTGCAGTGCGTCCCAACCAGCTGAATGAATGTGACAGTCCGGGCACGGGGCAAACGCACACTGCTCAACGCCCAACAGGCGAAAAGGTGGCGTCCTGAATGGATCCCCTCGGGACCCTCACGGTCCACCCACACGCCCCACCACCTGGGCAAGTGAGAGGGAAACCTTCTGGAGCACACCATTTTGGGGGACACCTGCCAAGCAAATCCACTGTCAGAGTGACCGACCCTTCCTTGAAACTGCACCCCTGCCCATGGTCAGAACCTAATCAACTCAGGTGGGGCTGAACTCTTTCGGCTGACATGTGTCAGCCCAACGTGGATAAAAAACTCCCACAGCACCAAAAAAAAAAATACGGGAACAATGCACACACTGAGATCCAGGGCATGTATTGGATTGCCTGCGAATTGTAGGCTGGAATCAGACCAAGTCTGGTTATAAGACAGGGCACTGTGATGCAGATGATATGAAGCAGAGACGCAATCCAGTGCATGGGGGCTAACGAATGGTGGTTGGAGGATAATTCGTGCAGTCCGTTGCTGATAGATGATGTTTTGGTTGCCAGTTTAATTCTTGATGCAAGGCGGATGTATTTGTTGTCTGATAGAGACAAGCTTGCAGCTCTCGTTTCTGCACATTCAAATATGGATTATGCACACCTTGGCCGCAATATGCGCCCCCTTGGAAGGGGACTGGGTGCTTCTCCTACCCCTCCTACAGAAGGGCAAAAACCGCTTCTTCAGCAGCCAATGGGTCCACCGCACGTCAAACAGAAATCAAGAAGCTGGGTTTCTGAAATTGTTCTGCATTCATCTGCTAGCACCCATTGCTCTCGCACGTCCTGCATGATGTGCCCCACCTCCTGCTGCTTGTCCTCCTCTGCCCCCAACCTGCATTCCTAACTGTGCCTCTACATTCCTACTCCCTCGCTTCTCTGCTTCGTTGCCTCTGCGTTGGGTCTGTCCTCGGGTACAAATACAACTTCTTCGTGCCAACTGTCATGGGCCTTGCTTCTGGTGGTTTCTAACAAAGGCTCAGGCTGTCCTTGTCAGTGGCTGCGGCTTCTCTCCTCCCTGGGTTCTCTTGCACCTTTTCTGCAGTGCATTCCAGTAGTTCCGCCAGGGTGACTTCGGCCAGTCTTGTTCATGGTTTTTGGCGTCTTGCCCTGGGCTGCAGTTGTGTTTCGGAGCCTCTCAACTCACCCGTCCCTCGTGGACCTACTGGGCATGGTCAGCTTCTACGAATCCTGCTCCCTTCCTCCTGGCGGCTTTCCTGCAGTACCGCAGGTTGAACGTGACCCATACTTGTTGCTGCGGACGCCCTATACGCTCCACTTCCTTTTGTCCGACAACATGCCCCTCACCCTAGCCCAATTACCATCGCCTTATGCTGTCTGCCTTGAACGAAAAACAAATGATTTCTCAGGGGCAGTGACTTGATGAATGGTGCGAGCAGATATGCTTCCCACCTGAAAAGGTGTACACGCCCAGGGCGCTGCCTCCAAAAAGCCCAAGTTGCCAGGCACACAACCGCACAGATTGCACGACAAATCAGACCAGAATGGAGATGGGTGGCAATTCTTTTGTGGTAAGATCCCTGGAACCAGAGGCGAATGCTGAGCGAGCGACAGGGGGTCATCTGGTGAGGACTTAGGCCACTGGGGGTGACGACATGGTGTGCCACACATTTGTTGTCCCGGCACGAGTCTGTAGCGGCACTGTCTTGAGGTGTATGCCATCGATTCGTGATTTCGATGTCTCGTGGGCCGCGTTCAGCATGTCAAGCCAGATGCCTGTACAGTGGACGCACGCTGACAACAGACGTGTGCTCAGCAGCAGGCTTGGGCAGAGAGGCCCCAGACAAAGCCATAGGCACCTACCGCATGGAAAAGCAGATTGGGGCCACCGATTCGCATTTCCGGATGGGGGGCTCTCCTTTGCCATGGCAACCATTGTCTCCGTGTTAGAGAGTTGCTGGGGCGGTGGAAACATGCCTCCCCATGTGTGTCTAACAACGCCGCCCCTGGCCATGCATCATCCCCCCCCAATAAGGGACCCCCTCCCCCCATACCTGGTGACCTGGCACCAGTATAATAAGCCTCAGGATGAGGACGGTAGCTCGTGGGCCAGAGGGCCCACTTGCATTGCCATGGACAGAAAGAGCCACCCGTACGTACAAGGAGAGGATACCGTCGCGCAGGCGATTGCTATGCAAGGGGGAGGGGGAGTATGGCAGGGGCATGCAGTCAATGAGAACCGACCATTGCTCTCTCTCTCTTGAGCAATACCCATCCATGTACTCCCCCCCCAGGGGGAGGGGAGAGCGGGGCAACCGTCAATTTGGGTTTTCCAATTTTTAATTACAGGGATAGGCCGATTGGCCATGAAGACGACCAGCGTCTGACGGGTACTACACGGGTGCGATAGCTGCGGAGAGGCTAACCGAAGCCCTGTACCGGCGCCCACAAGGAGGCACAGCAGCCAGCAAGAGAGATTGGCGAGCTGGTGCACTTGTGGGCACAACGGTGACAGGGGCTGCCGCTGGCTGAACCCTGGCCTGGCTACTGTGGGAGACACCGCTAATGGCTGATGACTGAGGAGGGACCAGAACACGCAGAGACTGTGTGGCGAGATGCTGCTGCGCGAAGGTACTACACACACAGATACTGCTGACCGGCCCCTACTATGGCCTGAGACCACAGCAGGAAGACTGCGAGTCGATTGGCTGCAGGGAGACGCTGCAGGAGTCCAAAACTCATACCTGAGCACACTCACGCCCCATATCTTAGGCCCACGCTGCACGTCGAGAGCGGCTTGGGGCCGGGGGTCGGGTGCTGTCCAAGATCAAGACCAAGACCCTCCCCTGGTACGGAGGGCCACCAATGGGGCCCTCGTTTTGTACTAGCAACTTGGCGATGATAGGAAAGGGAGGCCATATTGCCGTTCTGCACTATACATGCATATTAGGGAGAAGGCATCGTACGGGATAGATTGGATTGCCCTCTGGGGCACACAGTGGACAACCTGCCAGCAATACCAACTGCGGATAGTGCAGCACACAGCCGGGTTGATGACTGCAAACGTCGTCAGACTGGGCGGTCTTTATGAATAATTCTGCTCCTGGTTGTCCTGGTTTTTTTTTCATTTATTAGTTGTTTGTTTCTGCCATACACATTCCCCGCTCTCAAAACCCCTGCCTCGGGGAGACTCCTGTTGGGCAAGGGCAGACACATGGCACAAAAATTGCACCTCTTTCTATCCTGGTGATCGAGGGGTCAAATGCAAGAGGTGTGCCTGGTGGCAGTGTACGTGCAACATTTCCCCCAAAGAGGGTGAAAAGGCCCGACCTTCAACCTCAAAGCCGAAGGCATGTGCCAACGAAGATATGCATGTGGGCTGTGGGGGTGTTACAGAGGGCCCGCCGAGGAGATTCACAACATTTGCCCGTTTTCGACTGCATCCATCCACAACCCCTTGGTTGAAAACCTCTAAGTCTCCAGGACATCACCCCTTCCACCTTCTAACCCCATTCCCTCACCATAAATCTCTGGTGCTGACACAAACAGTTGCTCAAAAGTACCTTGACTGACAAAGAGTGGCTGCTGCTTCAGTTCTTCTAAAGGCAGCCATGCTGCATCCTCAATCTCACCCTCTTGACACTTGATGACTGGGTGCGGGTCCATACACCGCAGCAGACAGATGCACAGCAGACTGCTGAAGCCACGGTACACAGGAATGGGAACACTTTGCGTCTCCAGGATGCTGGGCAAAAACAGAGTGTAGAGCTGGGCTGCATGTGGCCAAAGAACACCTCACAAGGCTGGCAAGAGCTGAGGGCAAGGGCTGGGGAAAGAGCTAGGGGCAAGGGCAAATTTCTGTTGTCTAAACACAACGGTAATTCAAGTATTAGGGGCCCTGCAGCAAGGAGAGCTATCACCAAGGGGTAAAGGAAAGGATACTGACCAACAGACAGGAAAACAGCACCTACTCGCATGCAGAGCGGCTTGCAGCAGAGAAACGCAGACAAAGAGGCAGCTGTTATCAGCCAATGACCCGCACAATTCTTACACATTGACCAATTGTCTGCGCCACTCTGCAAAACTGCTTTGCCAATCAGGAGCAGCCTTGAAACTGCAAAGTTGTGCAGAGGCGGCAATCCCTGTGGCCTTATAGGTGTGGATACTGCTTTGATTGAAGGATGGCATGAGGCAGGAGCGTGGGTGGGAGTGTGGGTGTGGGTGTAGGTGTGGGTGTGGGTGTGGGTGTGGGTGTGGGTGTGGGTGGGGTGTGGGCAGGGCGGTCCTTAACGGAAAAAAAAGGGAAAAAAAAGTGTTCCGGAACCAGTTTTCCCAAAAAAGCCCGCGGGCACTGGTGGCGGTTGGCGGTTGGCGGCGGTTGGCGGTTGGCAGTTGGCAACTGGTGGTTGGTGGCAGTTGGTGGTGGTTGGCGGTGGTTGGTGGTTGGTGATTGGTGGTTGGTGGCGGTTGGCAGTGGTTGGCAGTTGGCGGTTGGTCGCCGCTGGCGGTTGGCGGCGGTTGGTGGCTGGTGGTTGGTGGCGGTTGGTGGTTGGCGGTTGGTGGCGGTTGGCGGTTGATGGGAGTTGGCAGTTGGCGGTTGGTGGTCCCTTGGGGCGGTCCTTAAGGGCGGTCCTTAGCAAAAAAAAAAAAATCTGGTCCCTTAAGGACCACCCTGGGTGTGGGTGTGGGTGTGGGTGTGGGTGTGGGTGTGGGGTTGGTGTGGTGCGAGTGCTGGTTAGCATGGAAACCGGCGGAAATTCCCTTTTTCGTTCGCAGCCACACCTGCAAATCTTGACGAATTCGGCCATGACACCTGTTTCCTCATGCACCTCTCGTATGGCAGCCCCTGAGACATCCTCTTGAGCCTCAACCTGAAGCAATACGGACCACATACTACACACAAAGAACAACCACAAGATCCTGTGGAGCCTCACTTTTCCAAATGGCTATTCCAGCGCACTAACCCACACAATACCTGCGCCTTTTTGAAAGACGACCAAATTCCAACCCTCACTCCAGTGCATTCCCTTTTCCTTCTGCAAGTCAGGCTTGCAAAAATTGAGTGCCTCACCCCCTTGCGCAAGCAAGTTGAAAGTCAGGAGAACGACGGTCAGACCAGGGCTTGGACAATGCAGAGCTTGCGCGCGACGCGCGGCACCAAAAGAACGGGATCACCCTAAGCACAATTGTTGTAACAGGGCACTAGAGCACAATTTGCAGGCAAATTTCAGCAAGTTCTGGAGGTCCTCACTGCCCATCAGGGGCATCAAAAGCTGTGGAATAGAAGTCCTTTCCAACCTTGCGCCTCATCTTGAACAATTGCACATGCTTGCCCTTTGGGCCAGGCTTCAGGTTGGCTTCAGGTTTTGGAATGGGTTTAAGCTTCCTATTCCTTGGGACAAAACTGGGTCAAAAGGGGCATGATGCTCAATCTCATGCCCATTCCCCGTGTATTTCAAATGAATGAAAGCATCCCCACAAGTAGAACGTCCGATAATAGTGGCAGGCACAACTGGACTGGATGTACGTGACAGCCAAGCCAGGAGTAACGACATTAGTCATGGCTGAAAATCACATCAAAACAAACAGCAGTGGGTTGCAGTACCAAGCATAATGTTGTTACGAGCAGGAGGACTCATCACAAACATGACACAGCCCCTGTTTCCCTCTACAATCGGCACACAATCACGTTCCGCTAAGTTTCTGACCATGAAGACTGTGGTCAGAAAAAACCAGGAAAACGACAGTCAGACCGGGTCCCGGTGCTTAGACAAGGTGGTGCTTGTGCGAGGGCCGCAATTGGTCAGGTGTGGACCCGCCACTGTCGCTTCAGCCGCGCCTGCCCCACGGCATTCATAGCTCTCTCAGTTCATCACGTGTTCATCCGGCCACCGGCCTTGCTTGTGTTCCAAACAGTTCTAGGTTCCTGCCTCCCTGGCTGGGGTTAGGGCTGTGGACCTCGGGATCTGGGCTTTACGGCCTGGGCACACTACTCACATGATACCGAGTCCGGGTCGTGGCGTTTATGTGGTGTTCCATGTTTGGGTTTGCCTTTTATCTTGGTTGTGCTTAATTGCTCCGGCCCCTCTTGGCCACACACCCTTGGCTTTGTGGTCTCCCCGGGTCATGGAGGGCTCGCAGTGCGAGAGGTTAGGAGTTAGCCGGTTTGGTTGCTGCCACCAACCCTGGCAAGTCATGGTGGTCCTTAGGGCTGACAAGCCCAAGTGGGTACTGTAGTGTTGGTGTTAGTTGGCACATACAACATTCAATTCGCTGGGGGGGGGGGGGGGCATAGGCAGGCCAACAAAGCGCTCCACACATGCACGTCCTGGTATGCATATGCAGCAATGTTCGGCAGTTCCATCTTCTAGGCTGAAGAAGCCGCTACTTGAGTGGCAGCGCACCCGGCGTCAGCCGTGCTAGCGCCGGTTCTTTCCCTGCTGTCGCCGCGCGATGGACGAGACCTCCCACCGATCCCTTCGAGTACCGGTGGCGGCGCACGCTGCTACACGTGTGTGGTGCCGCGACGCGTTTTGTTTTACGGTGTACGGTAAGGGGTGCCAGAAAAGACAGACGAGACCTCCACCCGATCCACCGGCGGTACCGGTGGTGGCGCAAGATACTGTGAGGGCGGGTGGTCCCAACGATGCCCACTGGAAAACTCTATGTGCAGGGGAACCAGGAATCGAACCCCCGCTCATGACGACAAAAGACTACTATGCTCACCACTGGGCCGTCTATGTCTCTTTCCTTCCATCCAGTTGTGTAGGGGTGAGTGCCCCCTTTTGGATCTCCGTGGGCCTAGTCATCAAGATCTTGGGACAGCAGAGATGATGGACTGAGCCGACCTGAGTCTAACGTGCCAGAACTGGCCTTTGGGCCCTGCACCTTCTGTGTTTGGCTGGCTGTACCATGGGTGACAGACCCAGTCGTCTACACGCTTCCATGTAGTCTGAGGTGTCAGACTGTGCACTGGACTCCAATGCCGCCCACGACACTGTGGTGACTTCGCTCATGCTTTGAGACTGTGAGACTTGTGCAAGGGGGGGGGGGGACCCCAACTGGTGTCCCCATTGCAACAAAAGACTCAAACTGGGTGGAAAAGGACACGCACATAAAGGGCCGAAAAAAATAAGGAAAATCAGTGTTTTTTCATCAATTGACCTCACAGACGATACGAGCCTAGTCGAAACATCTCCCCCATTTCCAAGGGAGCCCTTTGCGTTTCCAACAAAACAAGCAAGGAGGTTCGGCTTCAGCTCTTCTTGGGCCAATCATCCGTCGTCATGTCCATGGCAATCATCCAAATTGCAGGAATTGTTTGACCATGAAGTCAGCACTGCTGTGTGCTTTTCCTGAATTGTCTGGTGATATGAAAGGCGGTATGGTTGGGAAGTCATGCACACCTGGCATTTGACAACTAGTGCAAGTGGCAAATAGTAGCTTTCCTTTTGTCCTTGCAGGCAGACAGAATTTGCAGAGGGTGCCGACCTGCTACCAGTAGCGCCGCTCTCGCTGGTGCTCCTACTGCCGTTGATCTATCAAATTGTTCTCCTTTTTTCTCAAAGCCACAATTTCCTGGGAACTCGGTACCGGTCTATCGAAGGACCACTGCAGAGAACCACTCTCCTCCGCCTGACATCGTTCTATGAAATGCACGTAAAGAGTGTCTGAAATATACTTCACACTTGTTCTTTACACATTTGTGAATCATAGGAAAATTGTGATCAAAAAAAGCATCACCAGGGCTGCAAAGCTAATGCCACGTGGGACCTATTTCCCAAAGAAACTCGCGGACCCAGGCGGTTGCCAGTCTGAAATTGAGTCACACAAAACGCAGAAATCTGAAGACCCGTTCTGCATGTCACAAAGAGTTAGCACACAAAATGATGAAGACTGAGGCGAAGGACACAAAAGAAGCAAAAATGGAGACAGGAGAGCAGAGAATGCTTCTTCATTCCTCTCCTTGTGCCTGACCCGACCCGCCCTTGCAACCCCTTGATTCCCCTTACAAGGACACGAAAGGATTTCCGCACCAATTACAAGCTAACCATACCTTTCCCTGCGGCAGTTTCCAACCCTGGCCTGCACTAGGTCCATGGCGCTCCTTGACGCACAACACATGGCCTTCAGCGTTCAACACATATGCCGTAATGGCCAGATTGTGCGATGGGCCAGCGGGCAGCACGTTTGGCGTTTCAGGGAGCCAAAGGCTAAAAAGCACGTGCGACGCATCGGCCAAATGGGGACTGAAACCCGCCTGCAAAGTGGTCAACAAGGAAGTTCAACCGGCGCCAACGGCGCGAGCCATCTGTTTCAGCAGGTGCAGAAGTCTAACGGGGCGGTAGGCGGGCTCGTCATTTAGATGTGGGCACCAAGTTCGAAAACCCCATTTTGAGGGTGTGAAGCCCACGAGGCATACGAGCTGCCACTGAAAGTTCTGTTGTCGGGCAGACAATTACTTTAGCAAGCGGTCGTCATTCATCCCGCACACGCAAGCACGAGCATGCGCTTTTGGCAGGGAACCTGTGCAAGCATAAACCTTGGAATTGGCCCAAGGCTCCGGGAGGGCTCACCAATTGCTACCCTTTGGACAGGCGGCAAGGCACAATCGTGGTCGGTACTGCTACACTGAAAGCCCACAGCCCCAGAACAAGGCAGTGGTAGCAATATAAAAGCAAACATTCATCGCATTTATTGCAGCTGTTGCTTCACACATTCTATGGTCGACGGTGCGGATGCAGTCCAGCTGTAGTTGATATGCACAAGGACGATATGCACAAGAATCTCTCACACGTATGTGGTGTCTGCATTTCGACCCAAGAATCAATAACCGAATGTCGAATGACGTGGCTTGGGCCAGCAGTGGGGGAGAGTCTCTCCTGCTGCAGGAGGGATGAACAGGTAGAGAGAGGGAAGTCCACCCAAACGGGGATGTCGGTGTCAGAGAGTGAAAGCAAAGACTGGTGATCATGTGATGATGGCTGTGCTAAGAGGCTGCACTGGGAGTTTGTGCTACTGTTGCTATCAATCCAGTCTTGTAATATGGCGGACGGGGCATCACTGATCGTATCCTCAGTCTCCCCACGGAGGGTGGTATCAGGGGGAAGGGGGGCACTTAGATTGATTGAGCTGACAAATCTGCAACGTTGTGCGTGAGCAACTTGGCAGGGTCTGTGATAGTGGGCAGAGAGAGAGGGACAGCCAGGGCAGGTTTTGTTTCCGGATACCATGCTCAGTCTTGTGTGTAGGCGTGATGACAGTGAGCACTGCACAGGGGATTAAGACCAGTTGAGGAAGCAGGTAACCTCAACAACCACCGGCATCCAATCAGCATTCTTCGTTGGCACTTTCAAGAACACTCCTTTGTATTCGTTGGCCTTCCAGTGGGACAGAGACCACATCAAACGGTCCCGGAAGGCCTCCTTAGACAGTTTCCCTGTGAAATGGGGCATTGATCCAATTGGTTAAAACACACCCCAATGACTGACGAATAGACTGACCAATGGAGAAGCATGCTGTTGCCACTGGGAATCTCAGGGTAAATGGGTTGAAAGCTGTAAAGAAAGTCATTGAGGGAACATGTGCACCGCACACGCACTGCACCGCGCGCACCATTAGGGACAAGTATACCCAGGAAGCCCAGTGCCCCCCTCCCTGACCGCCGGAAGGGCGACCGAAAGCACCATCAGCGGCGGACAAGCTGTCCACAGGGGATTTGCGGCATGTACGCTCCCGCTATTACTTGACACTGTGGTAGGATTATTTCGGCAATGAGCGCGACTGGAGACGCTAGACACCTGGTAATTCCCAAACTCGGGGCTCGTCTGACGTAATACATGGTCATGCGATTCCTGCCGAGGCCAGGTAACAGATAGGCAACCTCTTGGGACATCAAGGAGGTGGGGTTCACTGTACGCTGCAGTCTAAATGTATTGTTCAATGGTCTGGGTTTGGGTTGGGGTTGTGCCAGGCGAGATCAGACATGGTACAGGTAAGAGCAATGGCGTATTACAGGCAAAGGGGTAAACGACACCGTGTAGAGCCTCATCTGTGACCTCCACAGTGTTGAAGGCATCCAACGTGTAGTCAAATAGATGATCCTTATTGCTGGCATTTCCGTTGAATGGGCCAGCGCAGTGCCTGCATTGCAACCTCGGTCTCAGCAGGCCACACACTGCAACTCCCACTGCGCGCCTCATTCGACCAAATGGGTCATAAACCCTTGAGAGGAAGAGAAATTGGTGAGGAAAAAGGAGGGTTCCAGCAAGTAGAAGTCCATCAATATGCACTGTGCAAAAAGCCCTTTCATTTGTGGTTGTTGCCAAGTTGAGTCCATTATGCCCCGCATTCTCCTGAAAACTACCCCTCCCCCCGCTTGTCTGAACATGGGCCGGGTTCTGGTTCAGGGGGTAAAAGTGCGGACACATGGGGTCGCCGTGTTTGGACAAGCCTGTGTTAGGACAAACGGGGGGGATAGTTTCCCAAAAGCGCAATCCCATTTAAAATCACATGCATGATTTCATTTTTCTACATGACCACCTCATTTGCAGGATTTTACTTGACCCATGCGTGAGTTTAATTTTGCCTGCCCTAGAGACACGATGGATTTCCCTTTTTTTTCGTTTCTTGTTGATGTCCATGAAAACGATGAGTTGGAAATTGATGACTGTTGGGGGGCTGAAACAGATGGCGGCTGGTCAACTGGCAATTGGCAGTCAACTATCAGTGAATCAGATGGGGCTGGTGAAGGAGTTGCTGAGCCAAGTGCTAAAGCTGTTGCTAGCTGCTCCTGACCAAATTGCTGATGTGTGTGATAAGGGTTGAGGGAAAAAAAATAAATGTTGGGGGGGGGGGGGGCAAGGAGCCCCTTTTCCAACCCCCCCCCTTTGGCAGGGGCTCTTCAGGCAGGGGGCCATAAAAGGCCCCTTATCTCACACACACCCTTTCCAAGGCGGGGGGCTCTTTGGGATTGCCCATAGAGCGACTTTGTAGCCATTGTAGACTAAAAAACCTTGAAGCATCGGTGGTAGACAAAAATTTGAGTGGCAGTGATCAAGACAAAATCCAATTCCCAGCATCCCAAGCCCTTGTGTGACATGCTGCAGGCACACCACAAGCAAACAAAGGACTTTTACAAAGGCCCGGCCGAAGGAGCCCCTTTCTGCAACCCCCCCCCCCGATAAATTGGGGGGCTCCTAGCCCCCCCCCCCCCCCCCCCCAACAACAACAACAACAAATTTTCCACCATCCTAAACCATCTGCTGAATCAGTCACCAAACCCGCCATTTTAGAAGCTGCTGAACGAGACATGCGGTGGAGATGCTGGACCAGAAGGTGCCATTCCAGCACATATCTGGGACTTGATGGTCGAAAAAATTTTCCTGGCCAGAGAGCAAGAATTAGACAATTGGAAGAAGGGTGTGACATAATTGGGAGGGGCACTACAGACCAAGGGGCAAAAGAACTATGACGTGGAGGCAGAAAAACACTGTTGGCGGAAAATAACAATCGCCTGTGGAAATGGTTTTTGTGAGAGGAGAGCACAGAGCAAGACTGTGGTCGCCAGCATGCTTCGGAAGGAGGGTGATTGTCCTGCTGCTGAGCATGGACGTGTCGTCACAAAAAAGAGGGTGCAATCCTGTCAATCACACTTTCAATTGTCCCGAGGAAACCGGGACTTTTCCAGAGAGCAAAAATATTGCCCCATTACTTTGCAGTGCAAAAAACCTCTCCGTGGGCTCAAAGAGCCCAAATGAAAAATTACAGTGCAAAGCGAGGGTGTGCAAAAACTGCCATCATAAAACAACAACCATCCACTGGTGTCAGCGGTTTGTGGTTCACGGTCAGCGGTTGGGATTCAACTGCCAGCAGTGTGTGTACAAGTGCGACAGAAATTTGTTGATGTCTACCTCTTTCTCATCGATTAAAGCGATGTGTTTCTGGGCTGGTTTCCGCAAGGGACACTTTGTTGTTCACTTCAGTAAGGGATTGATTTCACTGAAGGAAAATCCAGGACCGCAGCCGGGGTTGGGACCCATGCAGTGGTGCCAGACATGTGCGGTCTCATGCGGGGTTACCACACATTTCCGGGAGGATATTCAAACTGTGTGTGTCCCATTTGAGACATGGCACTTGTATCAAGCGTCTTTCTCACTCGCACTGGTGTGCAACGGGACTGAGTGACCTTGTGTGTGCGGGGGGAGGGGGGGGTGACAAAGAAGCAATTGGGCACCGAGATAGCGGCCCTCAATCACCGGGCAAGACACCACCGATGCATGCAGTGCATGCACCCATGTTTAGTTTTCTGCTACCTTTGAGTACATTCATGCACAAGTCAAAATAATCCTCCCTAAATAGGGACACGAGCGACACATCAAGAGCTAGGATAAACATGGTGAGTCATGATGGATGATTGGTGGCAATCGCCCGTTAGGCAGTTGGTGGGGCAGTATGCAAGGAAAAAAGCAGCAGGGCACACACTACATACATTCATGTGCACAAATAGAACATTAGATTGAGGAACACACAGCATTCATGACAAGGAGTCCAAATGGGTGAAAGAGAATGACGTCATGGTAAGGCTGCACAGTTGCCCCTGCCAGGCGCATAGACCCTTGGGGGTTCTCAAAGCCGCACTGGATCATCCCGCTGAGTCGTGTCTGTGCGCACGGGCACACGCGTGTGTTGGCCTTGTCAGCCTGACGAGATTCTTTCTGCTGCTCAGTGCCTGTCCGTGCCAGGGTTGGTAAGGGTTGCATCTCTTCAATCGTCTGTGCATGTTTGTGTGTGGGTGTACACAAAGAAAGGGGCCAGATGTGGGAAACATGCGTCGGGATGTACATCATTTTGTACACTGCACATATTTCTGCAGTCCATGCGCTTTGCTCTGCATACAACCATACAGAGAGGTGGCTTCGGGGGATTAATATTCCCTGTGGTTGTTAAGTCGTCATGCAGGTGGTGCATGCGTGTTTGCTGAAAGGAAGTGTTTGTACATTTTGTTGGGACTGGTTTGTGTGCTGTTTGTCGATTCTTTCTCTTTCAGGTGTCAAATAATCCTAGGTCCGGGAAAACAGGGTGCACGCAAAATTGCAAGGGCACTTGCACAAGAAAATCGAAAGCAATTGTTAATATTGTGAAAATTGTGCCCACAAAAACTGCATTCTAACTAGCATCCGAGAGTAACATACGGGGCGTAACCCCTGCAGCATGGGCCATCAGATGCAAACAATATGGCCATTGGTACACCTCTAGTCATGTAACTGGCCATCTGGCAATCACTTTGGAGTATAGTGAACGTGGCATGAGGCCGCCTTTGCCAAAAGCTGGGCACTGGTCAGATGCACGTGCCATGTCGCTGGGAAACAAAATTTGAGATGAATCTGTCAATGCACACATATCAGCGTCTTTATCATATTATTCTACACACAACTACTACTACTGTGGATCATATGACCTGAATCTTTCCTTTCACACATCTGTCTGTCAGGGAGTGGGCCTCCAATGGTTTGGATTTGCTACTATCGCAAACCACTCCCTGATATGTAGGTATTGAACTTGGTGAGGACACGTAAAAATGTGAGCTCAATTTATTTGGATGCGACACTCATCTCATCTCATTGTATTTGTCGTACAATTTGAATTTGCATTGTATACAGCGTAGATGCAGTGCATTTTGCATATAGTCATCTCGTGCACGTGTTGCACCAGTCTTGCTTTTTGCTGCAATGGGGGGAGGGAGCACACAATTCTGTGCTTGCATCTGTACAGTCAGACATCCCCCCGCCCCACCCCCAAAGCATTTGAAGACGCTGTGCGCCATGAACAAGGGGCGAAGGTTTCCAGCACAAGCCCGCGCTTAGCAAGAGGCCCAAAGAAGCAAGCGGCCGCAGTGAGCAGTGGAATTGCCATTCCACTCACCCCAAAAAACTGCACTTTTCTTCCCCACGTCCGCTGGGCACAAACAACTTGGATATGGATATGAAAGCAAAGCTGCCTTTGTGGAACACCCCGGCTATTTTGAGGTCGCCTGTGTTCCATTGAGACAGGACCCATGAAATGTGAAACTAATGCCTGTGAAATGAATGCGAGCTCGTGCACGGCTTGTGCGAGTGAGATCTGTCTCAGGACATGGATCTCTAGAATACAACGTGGGGACGGTCGCATCATATCTTGAGGGCCGTGATTTGCATTGGAAACAAGTCCCATCAAACATTCTGCCAATGTGCGCCTGGCATGTATACATTAGAGTCCTCGGGGCTGTGTACGCCAAGCCGTCTTTCCCATTTTGCACCGGGTTTGATTTTGGGGGAGGGGGGGGGGGGGGGTTGTTTCTTGACATCCGTTGGGATGTGCCCCTCCAAACATGGATAGCCCTAGCGGACGTCTGCAGGATCCATCGGTTCGAGATCGGACATGAAGAAGGCTCCAAGGGTGCAAACGACATTCGCAGATCATCTCCGGTTCATTGATACTGGCAACCAGCAGATAAGAAGCAGTACATCCCCCATTCCCCATTCCCCACGGCAGGTGCATTGGTTGCGCGTTTGGTGACATACTGGATACATCCCCTGTCGGCGCAAAGGCCGTTTCAAGACACACCCCGCCCCAGCCCACCCCCAGCTCTCCAAAAATGCACTCTCAAGCTGTGTTCTCGTTGTTCCAGACCTTAATGATGTGGGCACATAACTATTAACCTCCAATCCAGTGCCCCATCCCCCTTCGAAGGACTGCATAGTGATTCAAGGCGCCTATTCCAATGTCTTCAAAGCACTTCGCAGTGATTCAGCACTCCGCCTTCCCCTGAACATCCCCACTCCCACGACAAGTACCACGACAAGCCCTGTTTCCTGCAAATGGCACCGGCCTGTTGATGAGATAGCTGAGGACAGGACACAATGGCCAGCGGTGCAGCGCTATCTCATCACGAAAGTAAATGTGGGCTGTGGCATTGGCGCCAGCAGAAGGAGGAAAGCTCCGGCAACACCCGACACTGTCCAGCACCACGTGTGCCGTTGGAATGCTGCAATGGGGCTGCAATGTCCGCGACATTGCGCATAAGGTCAAAAGTGAAGGAACGGTGCAGGGGAAGCAAAACACATTTGCCTACCACGACGCACACTCAAAGCACGGTCAAATGTACAGGCAGAGGGTTGTCCTGTGTCCACTAAAAGCACAGTCTACACCCTGGCACAGGGCTTGTGCTTCATGGGAACCAGGCGTGGAACAGGCTCAGTGGGATCATGGGCAACTTTGAGCTCGAACGAGTCGGTAGCCCATTAAAGGGTGGACATTGCGAAGATCGTTGGCGGTAGACGGCTTCCTGATGTCCACCTTGTCGTTCAGGTGCACCTACGTGGCGATACATCACGTGTAAGTGTGCATTTCCAGCGATACTTCTAGGACGCTTAGAGGGTTCCACTGCGATGTGTCACGCCGCAGTGTGTGCCTTTCCAACGCACGCACCGTCTGCACCCGACCTGTGGGTATGCTCCACGTGCGCCACGCCTGTCCACACTATGGCTGTCTGTGCACATACTGCATCCACCCTTGACCAACCAGCACCGCAGGCGCCCCTGACCCAGCACTTTATGTCTGCCCCCGGCCTACCCCGCCTCTACCCCTGACCCCTGCATGCGCCCAGGCGCATCATTTCTCGTTAACCCCCTTGACCAACCTCTGCAGAGGCACAGCACATCTGCCCCATACCCGCCCGCAGGCACGCATGCTGCGTCAATTCACACACACAGACACCGCTCTGGTCTCACCCCATGCGCCCGCCCCAGGCCCGTCCCACACCCATCTGCGCTTGTGACCTTCTCATAACGGTGAAGAAACTACACAGACTTTCTCCAATTGTGCGATGACTGGCACAGCGCTGCGGCATCGACAACGCCGAGAATTGCGGTCCGCTCTATTGTTGCAGTGCTACCAGCAAGTTGTGTGTCAGCTGCTGCTGGACGTTCTAAAGCCTGCCCATTTAGGGATCGTGTTCAGAAAGTGAATACGTGTTGGGCTCACTTCAAAGCACTTCGCAGTGATTCAGCACTCCGCCTTCCCCTGAACATCCCCACTCCCACGACAAGTACCACGACAAGCCCTGTTTCCTGCAAATGGCACCGGCCTGTTGATGAGATAGCTGAGGACAGGACACAATGGCCAGCGGTGCAGCGCTATCTCATCACGAAAGTAAATGTGGACTGTGGCATTGGCGCCAGCAGAAGGAGGAAAGCTCCGGCAACACCCGACACTGTCCAGCACCACGTGTGCCGTTGGAATGCTGCAATGGGGCTGCAATGTCCGCGACATTGCGCACAAGGTCAAAAGTGAAGGAACGGTGCAGGGGAAGCAAAACACATTTGCCTACCACGACGCACACTCAAAGCACGGTCAAATGGACAGGCAGAGGGTTGTCCTGTGTCCACTAAAAGCACAGTCCACGCCCCGTGGCTGGCAGACCCACATTGTATGCTCAGTGGGTTCTGACATCTGCATCTGCATTGAGCAGCAGCCACACCTTTAAAATGCCAGTTCAGACCGCACGTGCCTCCAACATGGATGTGTCCATTGGCAGGACCGTCACAAATATGCCTACGCTTGCGCATGCGGGGGGCCCAGGCGGTGCACATGGCCAGTGCTGCGGTTCCCCGTCGCCCGCAGCTCCTCGATCAAGCGGCCCCAGTTGCTCGCTTGAGTCATCACAAGGGCATCGCACCACAAATGAGAGTATAGACTCACAAAAGACAGATCCTGCAGCCACTGTCCACCAAACACTTTGGCAGTGCGCACGTGATCCCAGTTGTGCCGCTCCTCCGCCAAGCAGTAAAACCGCCACCGGCCACCATACTGCCGCACGGCCTCTGCCACCACCGTGTCGTCCTCTGTGGACAACAAAATGCTTGTGGCAGTGGGTAGGTCTTTGCGGATCTGGTCGGCCGCCCGCATGTACTCCGCAAGACCACGCTCGTGGACCTCAATACGTTTGTCACTGCGGCGCACATGGATCGAAATGCAGGGCTGTGGAGGGAGCCCATGGGGCATAAGGCTGAAGGCGAGGGTCTGCAGCTTTTGCCGGTACCAGGCTTCAGGCTGGCGAAGGATGTACCGCACAGACTGTGCACGCCACCAACGCAGCCCGTATTTACGAAAGCGGCGGGGAACGTGGATGTATTTCTGGGTGCCCTAAGAAATGCAAACATGATGCAGCCCCATTTCAGATGCAACGCACAAACAACGACCCCCAAACTTCTAGCTCCGCCCCTCCCAAGATATGTGGTGTGCATACACGCGTTGAACGGGGGAGGAGGAGGATCCTCGCTTCTGCGTTACGTTCACCATGGCAGCTGGGCATGGCATGAACGTGAGCGGCTCCCGTGTGTCTCCTCTCCATAGGGGAACAATCATACTCAACTCTTCACATGGCCCGGGTCTGGGTGGAGTAGTCCCGAACGTGAAGTACCCGAGAGCCGTACACAGACAAGTACCAAGGGTGGGGGCTTGGGTCCTCACTGGTGCCAAAGTGGATGGAGTATCTGGTATTAACTAATATTACCAATTTCTTGGAGACACGGTGTGTGGTAACATGTGTAGAGGAGTAGCTACTTTTTTGGTCCTGAGTAAAAGAATGAGGAGATCCCAGGATGTCCAGGTAGTAGGGTAGCAGCCACAAGTCGCCTCAGTACAAAGCAAAGATAGTAAAGAGACACCATTACCTTGAGAGAATGCAAGAAAGGAGCGAAGTTGCTGCTGACAAGCAGCACCAACTTGGTGTGATCTATCCATCCACTTGCACAGACACAAGACCTATCCATACTGTTGTGATCCATACAACGTGCCATCAAGGGTTGCTCATCCCCCACACTCCCATCTCCCTTTGCTGTGCCAGCACTACCTTACCCTCCTCTGCCCTCCAGCCCACCTCCTTGCCATTGAATACACTCTTGGTCCAGGAACCATTCCGTCAGCAACAGCCTCCCGGCACCAGCCAAAAGCTCGGTATAAAACGAGTGCAGCATGCCAAGTTGCACGCCAGACTGCTGCTGCCCGTGCTGCATGGGGCAGTCCTATGGGGTATTTTATTGCCTGACTCAGTGCTGCAGTGCTGCAGTGCTGCAGGAGACAAAGAACGTTGTCCAACAACCCTGTCCCCCTGTGTGACATTCCGTCTGGTTGTTGTTTCTTTACGGGGCCCTGGACAGTCACCCATTCTTCCCTTCGCATGTTGCGTCAGGTTGCTTCTTTCTGTCGGCCGCTGCGGCCGGTGCTCTTGCTCGTGTCGTTTCCGCGTTCGCGGAGCCCAGTGGTTGGTGTGCTGGGGCTGTGCTGGTTGTGGCATGGTGTGCCGTTTGCGTGTCAGTGGCGCCCAGTAGTTGGCGTATTGAGGTTGTGCTGGTTGTCGCCGGGATCGTTTGACTGTTTTTGCTGTCCACGCGCCTCTGTCCACAGGCCGTCCATAACCTGCCTCGCTGTGTTTCCGTGTGCGTGAGGCCCAGGTGCCCTGCACCTCCACGCCTTGTCCCGACCGCCCCCCCCCTGTGTGACATTCCGTCTGGTTGTTGCTCCTTTACGGGGCCCTGGACGGTCACCCGTTCTTCCCTTCGCATGTTGCGTCGGGTCGCTGCTTTCTGTCGGCCGCTGCGGCCGCTGCTCTTGCTGGTGTCGTTTCCGCGTTCACGGAGCCCAGTAGTTGGTGTGTTGGGGCTGTGCTGAATGTGGCATGGTGTGCCGTTTGCGCGTCAGCGGCGCCCAATAATTGGCGTATTGAGGATGTGCTGTTTGTTGCCGGGGTCGTTTGACTGTTTTTGCTGTCCACACACCTCTGTCCACAGGCCGTCCATAGCCTGCCTCGTTGTGTTTCTGTGAGGCCCAGGTGCCCTGTTCCTCCACGCGCTGTCCGGGCCGTCCACCATATGTGCTTTTCCCCCTCACGGCTGGTCTGCCCCTGATGGGCTCCCGCTCCTGTTGCGCAAACAGCCCATCTGGGCTGCGGGAGACACCCCCCACCTGATGCCGGTTGAGCAGGGGTTGCCCTGGCACCCGGTAGCGACGGGGTTGGCTGGCCAAGCCATCCCCTTTATTGTCGCTGCCTCCCATGCGCACGCTCCACCATCCGCTCCATTCTGGTTCCCTGTTCCCGCTGTTCTGGTTGCCTATCCTGCCTTGCTGTGCCCCTCCTCCTTGTCTGCTGTGCTCGCCCTTGTCCCTCTTGGTGTGGCTCCCGCGTTCTGTGTGTCTGTGTTGCTCCTCCCCCTGTCTGGTGGCGCTCCTGGGCGCCCATGTCCACGCGTTGTCCCGACCTCCCCCCCTCCACCTCCACGCCCTCTCTAGATCCTGGGGTCGGTCAGTCATGCAGTACCTCATAGGCTGGCAGGAACTGGTATTGCCGGGATCGGTTGCGGCATGGAGGCATGCACGCAGGCAGGGGACAGCTGGAGATGGGCTGGAAGAACGGCGCCGTGGGCATGAAATGCCAGCTGCCGGGGTTGTGCACCAGCAGCACTGCACCTGCATCGAGCGCGCGGCCCAGCGCAAACGAGAGCGCGTGGACGACGCAGCCCATGCCGCACGTGCGCAGCGGCACGACGTGGAAATGGGCACTGTTGCAGTCTGTTGGGTTCTGTGCAGCATAGAGCTGCTGTTGTGCCCAGATGGTGTGGGGCAGATTGTCACTGCCTGGCACCCAGGATACAGCGGGCGTTAGCATGTCTGTGGCTGGGTCTCCTCCAACTGGCAGCGGTACCGTCCCATTTTTGGGTCCAGGGACTGCTAGGGGGCCACAGCAACATCCGGTTGGCAGTACTGCTGCACTGTCGCGCTCCACACTTTGTGTCCGAGCTCCGACGCCGCGTGCTGGCAACTCGGATTGGTTTACTGCGGGGCTCATGTGGATCAGCACGGATGCATGCGCATCAGTCGGGGCGTTGGCCACGCCAGGGTCCACATGTGGGTGCTGTGGCTGCAAGGGCTCAGCCATCATCGGCTGTGCAGAGCCGAACACGCGGTACATTAGGAAGATGAGGGCTGCGGCAACGGCAGCGGCCAAGCGTGCTCCATAGGATAGGGGTGCCATCCATGAGACAGTGCATCTGAAACGGCCCAACGAGAGTACAAAGTCGACATGACATTATCCCCATTTGGGGTTTGCGCAACACGTGAAATGAAGAATGGGCAGTTTGGTGTGGTGTGGTGTGGTGTGGTGTGGTGTGGTGCATGTGTTTGTCCGCGAGTGGGTATGAGTCCGCGACAGCCGATACGACATCACACTGTACTCTACACTGCATTGCACTACACTACACACTACGCTACACTACACTGCACTACACATGCACTACACAACACTCCACTACGCATATGTCCTATGTAGGTTGCACAATCGTTGTCTTCATGGTATAACGTGGCCAAGCGTATGTTAGGATTCTTGGTGAATCTCGAATTGATGTATTGCAACTACCATGAGCACGCAGTCTAGTTGCATGGTTGACATAGCACACTTTCCATTGCACAATTGGAGCTAAGAATAGACCGTGGTGTCATTTACATCAACCCGGTGTCCCGTGGTGAAACTGTTCTTTGTCGGCAGATTTGGGTTTGTCATTGTACCTCTTGGAGCTATGTTGGAACAACGAAGCGTACCTTTCTCCCCTTTTGCCCCTTCGTTTGTGTCGAGCATTGGGCCCCGAACCTACCGGGCCGCGGTCCGATGATGGCGGCCGGCGAGCGTTGCCAAACCACCCGTTCAATGGACAACGGCGTCGCCCGTGAAGTCCAGCATGCCGTTCGTGCCGAAATGAATGCCGGCGGTGTTCGATGCGTTTAGCTCGCCCTTCGTGCTCCAAACCCAATGCACCACTACGGCATAGATCAAGCATAAGACGATCAATGGGCATACCGGGTATGCACGCATGGTCACGCGCTCGGCAACAGGATCGGACACGATGTGTCTTGGTTAGTTGCTCACACAAGCAAAGCACACAGGCAAGCAAAGATGGTTGCTGCGGTTGTCACGAAGGCGAACTAGAAGGACCATGCAAGGTAGCCAATGCTAACGAAGCATATCTCTCTAGCCGCAAAGAATGGCCCCCCGCCGGACCCCATGTAGTTCTTGCGGTAGGCAAAGCCCCACCCAAAGATCCAAAAGAAGATAGTCCGTGGTAAGGGTAGTGACTTCGTTATCAAGGCACTCAACGAGAGTTTCTCGGGTTCCATCCCAATACCAAGTGGATGTGCGACAAGACCGCAATCACACAAGATTGAGATGATTTTCTAAGGTTGGTTTGAGGTACTTTGAAAGCGTCCCCTGCTTTAACGTTGTGAAACTTTAGATTGCGATTAAATTTTTGGGTTGCCATTTGGGCATGTCTACCGGGACCTTTATCTTACGCAATGGGAACACGGTGATAATTATCTTCCCCGTAATCGTAAAAAAGTGAGACGGCTGAAGAACTACGAACGATCAACGAAATAAGGTGTTTGTTCCTTGTTGGAAGCAGCTGCAACCTGTGTCCACCGATTGTTCCTAAGCTCTCGTCGAACAAAGCAACACTTTGTCGTGTTTTGCCGAGCTCACTTTGCAACACTTGGCCGTACAGTAGATGGCAATCATTGCAAGAAAATTTTTCAGCAAATACAAGAGTAGGACTTTCTCAATTCGTGCCCCGTTGCGTGGTGGTGCCGGAAATCTGACGAATCTTGATTGGCAACGGTCAAACTGTCATGATAACTTGGTGTGTGTGTGAAACGCAAACAGTCAAATTCGAGCCCAACATGTGGTTGGACATTGCACTCCCCTATTGTTAGCCCGCCCCCTCAGAACTATGAATTAGAAAAGAAGGAGGTAAACCCAAATTGTCGTACGTACTCAACCATTTTGAACACAAAGGGAGTCCCCTATTGCTTGGGAATCGGCAAGTGCACCCCTTCAGCTATTGGGAGCTTATGGGTGCCTTCCGAGTTGCTCCAAGTCGTACCAACACGCTGCGTGACTTAGGATGTGACGCATACGCTGGGTGCCCGGTGATATTCGTCACGATTGCGCATCATTTGTCTCTCGTCGTTAGTGCGCAATACGGAGCATCGCAAAGAGAAAATAAGATGGTGAACAAAAAAATCCACTTCAAGATCATTGCGGGATGGGACATCGGAATTTATGCCAACTCCTTTGCGTTTGCAACCCATGTGGCGAGAAGAAGGGATCTCAACACCACAAATGTGCGTCCCGTTCTCAAGAGGTGTCACCATATAAAGGAAAGTTGCCATAAGCCTTTGAGGCCGGACTAAGAACCGGATAGGGAATCTTGGAGACCTCACGTGCGCGGAATTGATACTGTTGTCGTCTGACTTGCGTTGTTTCTTGATAGACGTTTGGGGGATGGGCAAAGTGAGGATTGAGAAGTTTGCAGGAGTGGAATTCTTAGTTCCAAGGCCCACGGGGATATTGTATACCTTGTTTGGGGGCTAAATGCCTCTTTCGGCGGCACTTCAAAGCTAGCTACTATGTTTGACTTATGCGATGCAACTTGAACTTTTCCGTTGAAACCTTGGTAGCCATGCTTGGTTTGGTTTAACTTGGTGCAACAATGCGACTCTGCGACAATCGATCAGTGCGACAAATCCTTCTTCATGAGATCCTTCTCCAGGCTCAGTCGCAAAAAGGCTTGGACATTTTTCATACGCCTGGGTCAGCGTTCCTTGTGTAGCATGGTTGGGCAGAGGTAGTCCAGTAATACTCCCTGCTACTCCCTGAGGTTGTCCCAGTAAGGGAAAACCCCGCTAACTTGGACTGACGCGCGGCGCGCAGAGTTTTGAGATTTTCTCGAAATTCCTGGAAGATGAGACGCCGAGAAGCTGGGAACGTCTTTTTTGAGTGTCTGTTTACCAGGTGCACTATCTAGAATTTCGTCGAAGCGACGATTTTACGTCGAAAATTTGTCGAACTTTCCTACCCTTTGAGGGCACCTTTTTACCCCAACCCCACTAATTTGGACTGAGTTGTACTTAAACGCATTTGAATAACTTTGTGCCACTGTTTGCGTTGGACGTTGCGTTTTTTGCGTTGGGCAGCCTACAGCCCTCTAGTGCTGTCTAATTCACGCTTTGGGTAGTCTTTGTGTTGGTGTCATGCTATACTTGTTGGGGGTTTGTTACCTTGAAGTGATACTTTGGTCATTCATCATGTGCCCTAGGCATGGCATGTCCTTCGGACATGATGGGCCAAATTTGGCCATTGCCCAAATGTGAAGTTTGCACGTTGCAGTTTGGGTGTTTGGGCACCGGGTGAGGCAAGTGTTAGGGGTTTAACTAATAGTTGGGGTGCTTTGGTGTCAAGTGCACTTTTGTCATTTTCGCATCTGCAAAATTGTGGCATCGCCTGTCATGATGCTTGGGAGGGAGATGCCCGATTTTGCAATTGTGTTGATTTGTAGCCACCATGCCTAGCCATTTGGAGCTCAACCCAACCAAGTCTTCCAAGAATCCCAATTTGGCGACTTGGAAACATGAGCATCCTCATTCCGTGTTGTATCCAACCCGGAGGGAGGCTCCCATGTTGAAGGCCATTGCTGCGGTCCTCAAGCATGACCTTGGCCTACCTGGAGGGATGTTGGCTGAAGATGCCGCATTGAAGTATTTTTATATATGTCATTCCCCCTCACGCAACCCATTTCATGTGTGTGACTGACAAAACGTGTCACTCACCCTACCAAAAGCGGTATGCCGCCCTCAAACGGGTGCATGAGTCCACCTACTCCTCTACCACGTGGGCCAACTATGTTGGCATTTCATCACGTGCGTACGTGGAGTCATTCACCCCGTCGAACCTTATCAACGGGTTTCGCGCCACGGGCCTTTGGCCCATTAATGCTATGGAGCCACTAATGGCTATGGTGCAACCCGACCCCCTCCAAAAGAAGCAACCTCGGGCTCAGCGGGCTTCAAAGCGCAAACTCGACCTTGCCTTGTTTGAGCTTCCGTTGGAACTCAAGGAAAAAAAAAGGAGCCTTGGACCGGTTGCCCGGGTCAAGGTCTTTGGGGGTTGCTTGTCGGGGGATGATGTTTTTGAGCAATTTCAAGCTCAACAAAAGGAAAGGGATGAAAAGGAGCAAAGGGCTTTGGCGAGGGAATCCGCTTTGGCAATGGGGAGAGACATGAGGGAGAATTTTTTTGAAGAATTCACCACCAAATTCAAGGAAGCTCAAGTGGAGTGGACGGCTTGGAAGAAGGCCAATGTGCCACGGGCACCTAGGCGCACCTACACACGGCGCACTCCCACTACAGCCACTTCCACGCCAACTACTTCTCTTCCACAAGCCACTTCCACACCATCCACTTCTATGCCATTGCTCCCCAATGATCCCCTCCTTCAAGCTCTCACCATGCCACCCATCCTACCCTCATCTTCACTTCCTGTCATGCAATTGGACAATTCATATATGGATCCTTTTGGGACCTCTATGTTTAATATGTCTATGGGTGGTATGCCTTTGTTGCCCACTGTACTTCCAAGTACTATGCAACCAGGTATGCCTTTGCCACCCTTGCCCATGGACCCTTTGGTGCCCTTGTGCGCCCCATTGGATGGTTCTTTGGGTGCTTTTGGGACCACACCAATGGTCCTTGACTCCAACAGCATGGCACCTTCCTTGCCACTTCTGTATTAGTTTTTTGGACTGCAGGTTTGGTTGTCTATGTGCCTTTCTGACTCTTTCTCATGGGCTCAACAAGACCCCATAGGGCCCTATGGACCCCAACAAGGCCCATTATCACCCTTTTGGGCCCAAACAGGTTGTGGTTCATAAATTTCGATTCGGTTGAGGTGTTATAAACACCTCCTTCAAGGTGGTTTCAACTCCCCCCAGCTCAACATTGTCACCATTGTGACCATCATTGGTCATCATGGCCTCCATGGGCCACAATCTAACCCTTGTGGGTGGAGTTTTCATCAAAACTTAACCCCTAGGGTCACTCGAAAGCATATGTGGACCTCGACGATGGATTCGTAACATGTTCGTAACATTCGTAACTCGCCGGCGCTCGCCGGCGAACGCCTTTTTTTAAAAACAAATTTTCGGAGGGACCAAATCCATATAAAATGCTCCCGCGTCGCCAGCAGTGAAATCGGCGGTCTAATGGATAAAGATATGCGCATTAAGCGCAGGAGGGACATGTGCGGCAGTTCGAACCCCGCCGTAGCGCCGTTTTTGCATTTGGGGGGACTGGCGCTCAGCGCAGCGCGCCAGATTTCCGCGCCGCATTTGCGCGCGCCAGTCCAACAGGCGGGGTAATCTAAGTCGCGGGGTTTTCCCTTAAGTGGGTCACGTGAGTGAGCGGACATGCAGCCACGGCGACGGCGGCGGCGAGAACCGGCAATGAGTGGCAGTCTCTTTTGTTGGCGGAATGCAGTTTTTCTTGATTGCAATTTCCTTTGGCGTGAATTCCATTGCTGGAAGTTTTGTTAGTGTTGTGATATTTGGCGACACAGTTTCAGGGTTACAAAACACCTACGGTTGTGACTCTTGTGCTCCATGGGCTTACAATAGGTCATTTGGAGTGCAAACATCCAAGGTAGAACTAGCATGCTGTACCCTAACAGGTTCATGCAACTATTGAACCCGTGATCGCTTGCCTCGCATCGTGCACACGACGTTTGGCACCCGGGGCACTAGCTCTTAATTGTCCATGCTATCGGGGAATCCCGCTGACTCGCCTTTATCTCCGATCGTGCATGTCGTGGGGTTTAACAAGAATATACGACTGAATTTGATCCTCTTTGCCTCCAAGTTAAGTCTTGAAACTACGTCGACATCACGCCATGCTATACACAACTTCCAACAAACATGCTCCCGAGAAGTCGGATGTGATTGAAGTGTGCCGATTGTAGTTGGCTCACACGAATGGATTCTTTTATGTACTTATGAATCATTTGCACCCGTATGATCTGTCATGCTATGAGTGATGAACACTCGCCACCTAGTTTGTCAGTGATGAACACTCGCCACCTAGTTTGTCAGATGCTTCCTCCCGAAGGGTCCTGATAGTACTTTTCTTTGTGTGTGCAAGTCCACCTTACGACGGTTGGGCGTGTTGCATTTGGGTGGTTCCCTCGGTAGTTTTGCCAAACCATCTGTTGTTTGCAAATTCCTCGCTACTCGTATGGACCATAGCCCAAACGGAGTCATGATTTTGGCGGGTTATCCACGCGGCCCCCTACAAATTCTCTCTGCAACATGTGTTAATAGAGGCATTAGTTATTTGTTTCTGCAAGTTTTTCAGTTTTGATTTGCGGTCAACGAACACACCGAAAGTTTTTCCCGCATTCCCCATTTTGCTTTGTGACGATCATACGAGAAGATAGTCCTAGTGATACGTTTGGGTGGCAATATTCGGACGGAAATTTGCAAAGTACACCATGCTCTGTTATGGTTGCATTCCGGGTACTAACGCTGCTGATTACAATGAGCATGATCCACACTCGGAAGAATTCGTGGTGCACGGAGACGAAACATGAAGCTCACATTGCCCTGCCTGTCCCCATCGTGGCTCATGCTTACATTTCGAGGTGTAGCTACTATGGATTCGCTCGATGTCGTACAAAAGAAGTTGATGGACATCATACACGACGTGGGTGGACCCCATGTAGGTATGCCACGATGTAGCTCATAACCGAATCGGACCATTTAACTTGCGACAGCATTCGTCGCAGACGTCAAAGTTTAAAAGAGAAATGCGTTGCGTCATCCCACATCGCCTTCATATGCAAGTTCAACAAGGTAATTTGTTTCCGCACTCATTTTGACACATTAGACACACAAACAAAAGCATATTCAACTCAATTTGTAGACAATTTGTACAATTTATCATTGGTAACATCGCCGTACACTTGGACTCGCAAATTGGGATTATCGATGTCCAAACGTCCAATTTCACGACTTTATGAATCGCCGCTCGTGGGCGGGGACACAAACCACAACTCCAGACGTGATGTGATATTTTGAGAATGGGAACACAAACATGGGTCAATCGGTGTCGTCCGAAACAGCATGCGGTGTCGGCCAACGTTTGTCTAAGTGTATGTATAAAGCATTCGCCACGGGGCCTATTTTGATCGAGACCGGGCGTGATTGGAAAACGTCCAGTTCCCAATGTTCAAAACACCCACGGAACCAACTCCAACGCACAACTAGTTTCCGCTCCAAGGTGGAAAATTGATATGCCAACCTACAAACATTCGTGACAACCAAATGACCATCATCCCGATTTGCTGTGCCTTTGCGGGTTTGCTTTGCATTTTGTACACAAGTCTAGAAACGAAACCCGGCCAAAGCGATGACCAATTAGCTCTTGGGTGATTTCAATCGTACTGTTGTGCGCAACGCATGCTTTAAAGACTCACTCTTGGAATTTGTCGTGCATTGGCGATTGCCGTGGTCATGTGGAATGGAATGGAATTGTTACGACACCGTTCCGTAATGAATGCCGAATGAGGGGGGCAATAGCGAATTGCAACATATTCGCGTATTCGCCACATTCGCCTCGAGGATTTGTTTCCGTTGTGTATTCCGTCGTAGTTGTGTGGACTTCGTCCGGATTGGTCCGGAGCAATACGACAATAAAAAAAACCCACAGCTAGGGCCGCGTGCTATGTTGCGCGTTCGATCTAGCTCAACCTTGCAATGTTGTGGACACATGGCACGATATTGATGTCAAAAACACATTTGTGCTAATGAAAGTACGACCACAACGAGTCATGAGCTTGGGTATTTCGCAGTACCGCCGGACGGGCCTAAACTCGTGCCGGCAACGAACAGTGTTTCTTTTTCTTTCTAGGACCGAACGACAATATGTTGGACATTGGGTTCGGATCTATGGAAGTTTTCTCCGTTGTTGAGGCCGTTGAAGAGATTTTCGGAGAAATTGAGTTGTCGGGTGACGCTATGTATGGAGATTTGGCAGTGCCCACAGCCTTGGGCAAGGAAATTCATCGGCAGCTTAGCGCATTGGGCGCAAATAAGGTTTGCTTGCCGTTCAATAGAAGCAATTCTTTTTGGGGGGTGCCCCATGGGTGAAGCGGGGTTGATGGGGGCTTGAGCTCGTGCGGTCGGGTATTAAGGAAGGGGCCTCGAGGGTTGCGGACTTGGGTTTGGGGCCTCTACATGCGTGCTAACGCTATCCGCCGCCGCCCGACAATCCGATTCCCGCACATAGGTGCAAGGCAACGCACCCAACGAAGCACGTGCACCCTCGCCACCGACGACACCACCGATGACACCCACGCCAACCGCATCGGCTGACATTTCCAACGGGCGTGCGCAACCAACTGCGCAACCAACCTCGATACCGCCAAGCGCCCCAATGCATGCTGCAGCCCCCATCTCTACAGCGCCTATTGCAGATCGTGCCCCACAACCGGTGGCGAACCTTCCTTCGGTTGCGCCTGGAGGTAGCGCCGCAGCGGGAGGAGTGCAGTTTCCACCAGTTCCACCACAACTTCCACCACAGCTTCCACCTCCGGGCCCGGATCCTTACCACTATTTGTCTCCTTCCCCTCCAGGATATCCTGTTTCGCCCGTCCCCGCCACTGCCCCACCGCATCCGAGCCATCCCCCGCCTCCTCCTGGCTGCGTCGCCCCTCCGCCGGGTTACCCCTATCCATTTCCCCCTCCATATTATCCATACCACCAATATCCCGCACCCTACTTTCCGCCGCCGCCGCCGCCGCCATACGGCTATCCCCCTTACCCATACCCATCTCCCTACCCATACCCACCCCTACCATCAAATGCCCAGCCCCAAGTCCCACCTTCTCAGCCAGCAAGCAACCCTGCACATGCGCCTGCAACCGCTGCCTCGGCGCCTTCATCTGCGGTAGCAACAGTAATTCCGGCAGGCTCTGCGGCGCCCTCAACTGTGGCAGCAGAAAATCTGGCAGGTCCTTCGCCGTCTGTGACAACGCCTCAAAAAGAGACACCGCCTTCAAAAGAGGAGAATTCCAGCAATTCTGTGGCCAGTTTCATGCCCCAGACCTCGCAAATCAGTGACAAGGCTCATATGCACCCACACGTGAGGTCCGACGCTGCTCCTTCCTGATTGGGAGGTGATGTCGGGGGGATGACAGGCCTTGCTGATGTATGGTTACTTCGTTGTTGCCACGTGTGTTCAGGCTCAGTCTCTTTAGCCGTTGCACCCCCTTACTCAGCGTTTATGCAATCTCTCCACACGCCCCAGCAAACAGAGTCTCAGGATGTAATGAGAATGGCAGCAGTGTATTTTCCCATCATTGGGGGCAAGGGCTCGGTGGGGCCGGTAAGCCATTGAGATCTTGCGGGTGGCAGGTGTAGGAGAGGTGAGGTGCGGTCGTCCAGTGGTTTCGTGTCCGATAGGTTTGATTGCTGCCGGAATCTTGGTGCAGGTGAGTGAGATGTGCACGTTCTCACAGGGAAACTCTGGAGACATATATAAAACGCACGCCCAAGTCCAAAGCTGCGATTCAAAACAACCGGCAGTATTGGAGTGACAACCGCAATTCGGCCGGCTTCAAGCTCCCATGGAAGGAGGCGTGTTATCAAATTTGTCTTGAGGAGGCCAAGGGCGGTATTCTGTGGGATATTGACGGCAACAAATACGTCGATATCGCTGGGTCTTTCGGTGTAAATTTTCTTGGGCACTCTCATCCAGCAGTGATCAACGAGGTCAATCGGCAGTTGGCAAAAGGCTTTGCCCTGGGTGCCCAAAATGAGCTTGCAGGTGAAGTGGCGAAGTTGATTTGTGAATTCACTGGAAATGACAGGTGCGCTTTTGTTGCGACTCTTTTGCACTCTTGCGCCGGCCTCCCTGATAAGCTGTTCTCCACGGGAACAAAATGGGGTGAAATGTTAGTGCTCTGTGGAAATGCTCTGGCCATAATCTTACTGAAATTCCAGATTGTGAGTCTGTTCTTGTGTTGTCTCACTGGCCTGTATGCTCCTGCATGGGGCCATGGAATGAACATGGAGGAAACGGTGTCAGCGGTGTACCTACCAGTGGCTGCGCCTCCTCCAAGGGGGTGATGCCGGTGACTGATTGTGACGCTGACTGATTAATCTTTCTCCTGCTCCGGTGCATAGGATGGAGAAGCTAACCATCCGGTAGCTTCTTCCTTGACGACAACCATTGTCTTATGCACTGTCCCCAACCCTTCATTTAGGCTTGGAAAGCGCGATTGCGAGTTTGTGGCTGTGACTGCTTGCATCCCGTCCTCTGAACAGGTGCGCGTTTATGAACAGTGGAACGGAGGCTATCCTTATGGCAATCCGCCTGGCGCGCCTTGCCACCGACAAGAAGGGAGTAGTGACGTTCAGTGATTCATACCACGGCTGGTCGGATGCCACGATGGTGCGGATGTCGCGGGATAAGACCGTGCCATTAGCTCCGGGGATCTTGAACGAGTACACAGTGCAGCTGACGCACGATTGTATGGAGTCGCTGGAATGGATCCGACGGAACGCAAGTACCATTGCTGCGGTGTTGATTGAGCCCATTCAGAGTCGGAGGGCGGATCTGCATCCCCGCATTTTCCTGAAGGCACTGCGGAAGATCACCGAAGAGCACAATATTGTGTTGGTGTTCGACGAGGTAGTAACAGGGTTCCGGTTGCATCAGGGAGGTGCCCAGCAGTATTGGAATATTCGTGCGGATCTGGCGACCTACGGGAAGGTGTGACTGCATTCCGCCATTCTTCCGACGCTGGAGCGTGTTTCCGCCACTACAATTTCCCCCTAGAATTCCCCTAGAATTTCCCACAAGAATTTCGCCAGCAACTAGGCAACACGCAGAGCATGGACGTAGGGCTACCACCCTGCAGTTTGGGTTGTTGGATCCTGAGCCTGAGAAGATCGGTGAGCCTCAAGGCTCGCGTGTCAGAGGCACAAGGCCTGCAAGGCATCTGGGGCGTTGGGAATCCGGGTTAGTAAACCAGAAAATTCTCAAATGGCCACCGCTGTTCTTTTGGAGGTGTCATGGGGAAATTCAGAAGCTTTCGTCTGAGCTGCTTTGCGGCCCCGTTCATCAGCAGTCCCGACGGCTCTTTTCAATGGATCTGTTGCGAGAGCGATACCAGGTTGGTTCCAGCAGCAAACAGCGAGCAGTGCGCCGAGGCAGCGAGCAGCAACAGTGCATGCTATTTGAGTCACATGAGCAGTGGCAGGGGCCAAGAGCCAAGACAATGGTAAGAGCTCTAAGGAACTGGGGAAATATTGCACGGGGCACATGTTGTGTAGACGGGGTCATGCGACGATGGCTTTAATGATGTCGCGAGAGATGCCACAGTCCGCATGAGCCCCTGTGGTCAGCCCGGTGCATATTTTACTACGAGCCATTGCGTCAACGCAAAGAAAGCTGCACACTTTGAGATGGCCAAAAAGGCGGATTGTGCTCTGGTTGCAGCCCGTTCCAGCCCTTTTTGTTTGCCTAAAGGTCTTGCTTGGCGTGTGTACCAGGCCAAGTGGGACCTCTGGCTCAGACGTCCCAAGCCAAACCATGTACTACTTGTTCAGCTGTGTTACCATTGGCGAACAACGCTTGGCAGGTCAACGGCGGACAATTCATGTGGATGCGCATGTAAAGGGGTTCGTAGGTGGGGAAACATTTGGGGCTGTTGAACGGTTTGCTAACGATGATTTCATGTGTGCAGCATTGGCGGAAGCGGACCTGTCTTTGCTGCTATCCCCTCCCTCTGCGCATCTATATCTTTCTGCGTTCCCACCCCATGCCGTGATGCATGATTTTTTCTGCTCTTAGGCTTGTGCAGGAGGATTCCCTGTCGGGATAGTGGCCGGAAAGGCAAAATTCATGGATGGTATTGACGGTGGATATTGGACATACGGCAACCAGTCCATGCCCAAAGCGACTGTGACATTTTTCGCAGGAACATTCTGCAAGCATCCCATCACCATGGCGGCGTGCTACGGAGCGCTGAAGTACATGAAAGAGCAGGGAAAGCAGTTGCAGGCACATTGTAACCTCAAGACAGAGCGAATGTGCACGACCCTGAACGATTGGTTGAGGTCTGTGGGGGCGCCGTTGAGACTGGCTTGTGGTGGCAGTCTGTTCAAGTTCCACTTCAAGGGCTCGGCCATGGAGATCCTGTGGACTCATTTACTGAACCGTGGGGTGTACACTTGGGAAGGTCGTTGTTGCATCTTTCATTCCACTGAGTTTTCTTTTCCGGCCCCGTGCTTTCTTTTTCTGGGACATCTGCGATGCAATAGTGGTTAAAAGGTCTGGGAGCGGCCCGCACCCAGCACAGCAGAAACGCCATCCATTGTGCCACCTGCGTTCTCAGCGTCTTTGGCCATATCAACGTGGCTTTGGCTTGAATGTCGACATGTGAAATTGGAGCCTCAAAAGAAAGCGAATTCGAACCCCCTCACCGAAGACACCGTTGTCACGAGTTCACAGCGGCAGTCACGCATATTCCTACATCCGTACATTCTTACTGCACTCCACAAAAGGGGTGCCTGCACCCAGCCTAGCATCACAAATTTCTTGCCAGTGATACCCAAACGTACCGCAGCCCAGCCAGCCAAGCGATGTGAGCTCAGCAGAATGAGTCTCACGGTGGTGCCGCGTGTTTTACAGGGATGGTTCCGCCTGGAACACCCAAAAAGAACCAGTGGGGGCAGGATGTGCACTATGATAGAGCTCCTGCGGAGCCGACAAGCAAAATCCGAAAATTTCTCACCATTTATTTTGGTCAAGCACTTCAACAATTAACAGGGAGGCAGGGATTGGATATCAGGATGTGCTTTTGGGGGGGGGGGGGGGGGGCTACCGTGCCATTTGCTAGCGAGAACAGATGCACGTGATCCTGGCATCAGAATCATGCAACTCCCAGCAGCAGTGCATTTAGCGGCGGGCGTCAAAATCTTCCGGTGATCATGCCGGGTGCTGTGAGTACAGAAAGCAAAGAAGACAGACACAGTTCTGTTGCCGTCATTAATGGCGCTGTGGATCCCCAGGGTCGCAAAGCTCCATGACGCGCCCTTGTGGGTTTACTTTCACCCCACTTCTTACCATGGCCCAGTCACGATTTGACTGATTTAAGCAGTCATTTAGCGTGACGATTGGGAGAGTGAGGAGACCAGGAGTGTTCGAAGACTTCGTTGAATGCGGTGGCTTTCATGCCTCGTGCTGCTGGCTGCATTTGGTTGACCACGGGAATTGGCCTGTTCCTCTGAGTGCACGCTGTGTGGCCACGGAGCGGTGCTTGTGTGTTGTCTCGTCAGGGAGCGCTACCTGTAAGGCGGTATTATTATCAGAACACCGCCCTGTTGGCGCACTACTTAGAGGCAACGCTCCGAGCGCCATGCACGGCAGGATAGGCGACCAGAAATTTGCTCTGAGGGTGGGGGGGGGAGGTTTCGAGCCCCAGGATGGTGGGGGGGGGGGGTCAGAGAATGGGCTCCCAAGTCCAAGAGCCAATTTTGTTTGTTTTTCCCCTATGCTGATGGGTGGAAAAAAAATTTGAAAAAGTTTTTACCCCACTGGTGTATGTTCAAAATGATCAGCGCGTCATGGGGATCATCTTGAGGTATGTATGTTGGGGTACCCACCGACCCCCCCGTCCCCCCGGCGCCCTCTCAGACCCCCCACAGGCATAGTAAGCAGGCAGACTGGGAGCCCATGGTGGAGGGGAGGGGGGTTGGAAAATGGGCTCGAAAGTCCCCCCCCGCGACCCAATTTTCTCCCCGCTAAAGAGCAAAGCAGTAAATTCACACTCGTGTTTCCCACTGCTGCGTCAATGCAGGGAGGACGTGTTATATGTGCGTCCAGCACACGGAGGAGGACATTCGGCATATTATTAGTGCAGTTAAGGAAAGCGTTCAGGCCATGTTTGACTCAGGCTACATGCAGCCCACGTTTCAGCCTGATCACGACTTCATTCAACCTCACGAGACCTTGACCCCTGAACAGGTATGTGGTTGCAGTTGATTTGACGGTTAGGGACAGGTTTGAGACGGGGATCGCAGTACACTGTGTTGTCATTGCAGGGCCGCAGTTGCCCAGCGGGCTGACGTGACGCAATAACGGCTCATTCTCTCCTCCTTAGAGGCCCACAGGGAATGGATACAAGCATTTGCACGCACGAAGGGTGGACAGGGTGGCTTCAGGAGGCGCACAGGAGGTGCCCCTTGCACCATGTTACACGGGGTACAAAACTGGGACCAAATGACAGCGAAATCATTTCACAAATGCATTTTTTGAGGACACCGGGGCTTGGTGATTCATGTGTGTTCACGGAGTTGATTTCTGCCACCTGCATGTACCCCCGAACCCACTGAACACGTGCTGGCTCTCCATCCTGTGATCGCTGAGCGTCAATTAGGGGATTTGCTTTTGCAGTGAAAATCAGATGTGTTTGCTGCTGTGCAATGTTCTTGTAAAACAAGGGGGCGGGATAGTCGACAACTGCGTCAATCTTTCCCTGTATGGCTTACCCATCCCTGGCTTTCGCATGACGCCGATGCAGAAATGATTGAGGCAGAAACGGTGTCTAGACCCCTACCCCATTGTTTGGTTTTTAGGTGGGGATCTTTGACGATGGATTTGTGGACAACAAGTGCACGCGCCATGTGCAGCCTAGTGCTGCTAAATCTGCCCGACCTTTTGATCCGCCGGTCCCCGCCGTTGTGCCTGTGGAGGCCCACACCTCTTCGCTTACCCTGAAGGGGCCCGCGTGCAACGGGGTGAACGCCGTGTGTCCTTACTCATAGTCGCATGGCAGATGCGTCCGCTCTCAGGGCATGGAAGCAATGCCCCCCACTCAGGCCTGTGCTTGAAGGAGAAAGGATTGGAAGGGTGTGTCAGGCGCGTTGGCGTTTTGGCGTTCGCATTGCTCACTGCAACACATGTGCCCAGGGAGGACGCCCGTCCTGCGACAAAGCGGAGACGGGATCACTTACCGGGAGCTTAGATTTCCGTGACTGATAGGCATCCGAATTGGAAGGCATCGACGCTTCACGGCGGGGGGAGGGTGTTCACTACCCCCCCCCCCCTTGCGCATGCACGGCCTTGTCTAAGCACGGGGTGGGCGTTGAACTGCCGTTTTGAGGAAATTTTGGGACCGCTGTTTTTGTGGTCCAGAATGGAGGATTGGGTGTTTGTAGAGTGTTTGTACAGGGAAATAGGGGCTCAGTCATGTTTGTGATAGTGCATTGTGTAACAACATTGTACCACACATTGCAACCCCATGCTGTTTGTTCTGATGTGATTTTCAGCCATGGTTAACAATGTTATTCCCGGCATGGCTGTCACGTACATTCGGAGCACTGGGGAACATGTGTCTACCAATATTTTTGGTCCCTCTCGTCATGGGGACAACTACATCCATTTGAAGTACATGCGAAATGGGCAACGCCGCTTTTGATAAAGTGCTCTTCCTGATTCGCAGCCCCTCGCCATCCCCATCTGAGGGCGCCCCCACACGTTTGCTGTCACGTGTGTCGCGCGCATGCACGGCCTTGTCTAAGCACAGGGTGGGCGTTGAACCGCCGTTTTGACCTGACTTTTGGGGCCGCGGCCGTGCTTGCGCAAGGGGGGGGGGGGTACGGATTATTGGGCTCAGAATTTCGACGCCAGAACTGGAGCAAACGCCAGGGTGGTCGATTGCTCCCATCGCACGAAATTGATACAGCATAACTGTGTTTTCTCAATTAGCCCTCCCCTGTGGCCTGGTGGCGTTGGCCTCTGCGCTGATCCTCATGAAGGATTCCCCCGTTGGAGGAAGTTTGATGTTATGGAGATGGTGCTGTTAATTGGTACCTGCACTGTGGGCCATGCGCATCGGAGTCTTTCCCACAATTGTAGCGATATTCATATTTATAAATCCTTTGTTTATTCTTCATCCCCTGCTATAAATTTTTGACTGCTTGTTTTCTCCCTCGTGTTTCCGGTTTGAGGAACGCTGCAAGGAGATTGATCTTCTTCAGTTGCATATCTGCAACCATCGCAGTCAGGTGTACGTTGTGATATTCTATTCGTCCGGGTCGATGAGCACCATTGTGGACCACCCCCGGCTTGTGCTTCAAGGCAAACGTGTTCCCCCTCCTTTTGAATTAGGAGACCACGCGAGGGTTCAGCTTTACGTGCTTTTTGTTGCCTGTTCGTGTGTGTGTGTAGACCGGGATGCAGGCGAGCAAACAACATTGCATGGTTTCAGCCGCTAAGAAGAATATTCCGTGTTTCAGTCCTTCAGTGCATTCGTCACTCGCGAGCGCATGTGCGAACCAACGCAACCTATTGCTCCGCGTCCCTGTTGCCACAGGTGCCACAGGAACAGTCTGACAGTGCAGAGGTTAAGAATAGCTGCTTCTCCCCCCCCCCCCCCCTCCCCCCCTCTCTCTCCACCGACCAAGGACCAACTGACTGAAATGATCCACCCCTGGCGATTTGTCGTCTGCAAATTTCCAACGGTGCCTCAGGTTACGTGTCAGCTGACGGAAGGGAGAGGCAAACCACCGTCAGTCAATCACCAACTGCCGACCACAAGCTGCTGTCAGTTGTGCGTCAAGCTTGCCTGTCTGTTTGTCTAGTTGTGTTGCAGCAACGGTTGTATCGTACGTTCTTGAGTTGGACACAGAATTCCGTTGTTTCTGTTTTCAAGTGCGGGAACCGAAAGATCGTTACTCCCAACTTCGCAGGTTATGTGCACGGGCAGAGCTTGGTGATGGTACCACAGTACTTTGGGTGGATATTCAAATTTTCTGTTCACGGTTGAGGGCGTAAGCTGCCTCCCACCACATCCACATCGTCACCTGGCATTTTTTTTAACGCGTGCTATTACCAGGGTTGTACCCTTTGACCAGTCAGTCGTCCGCCCCCGTCACTGGAAGGTTGTTGCGGCAGGACATGCTCGATTTTCTGGGAAGCTAATGCCAGCACTACATGGCAAACAGTACGAAGAAAGGTCATCGTATTTCTTTTTTTTTGTCTTGTGTCTGTGGGTGACCTCCGGCGTCATTGAGCTTGAAGGCAATTTTTTTGAAACTGCGTGACCAAGCGATGTTCCAGTTTTTTTTTTTTGGCTGTGCATTATTGGAGCTGCTCGGACCATTCCGTTTTTGACTGTGCTATTTGTACGCTTCGAATCCATTTGTACACTTGCGAGTGCATTTGCGAGTGCATGTGCCAGCCAACACAACCTATTGCACTGATGCAAATGAATTTGGTGAGCGGTGCCGCATAAACAGTCTGATAGTGCAGAAGTGAATGGTTTGCTTGTGCTACGTCAGTGAAATGGAAGAGGGGGCAGGGCATATCTTATCGGCCCCAGTGGTCAGATGGGCCCTGCGCCGCCCTACAAGTTCAGCACGGGCATCGGAACAACGACTGCTGCAGTGTCAAAGGGCGCAACATGGGGCTTGTGGCAGGCTCCGAGTGGACCTCACAAAGATATGTGCTGAGAGAGCTTGTGAAAAGTGGGGTTTGACAAGAATGCTATGGAGAGAGGCCAAACGGAATTTTGAGAATCTGAAGCCAGCTGTTAGATTTTGTAGTCCTTCAGTAAACCGGGTATTTGCTGTCAGATGTTTTTCCCCTCTTGCTTGGGAGACTGGTTGTGTTAGTAGGGTGTGCTGTAAAACTTGGAAAAAGAATTTTTTTGAACGGTTTTTTTCACTAAGTTTGGAAATTTAGCAAAAACAAATTTCGTAAGACTTTTACTAAGTTTCCGAACTTTAATTTTTTTTTCGTTTTTTATGCCTCCACACTCTGATGGCCCTGAGATGGCAGGGGTCATGTAGCGTTTTTCCTCCCTGCACTGGGGTCTTGGAGACGGCCCTGTCATACAGCTTTTTTGATTCCTGCTCTGCAACCCCCATTCCACAGATGAGGTCCGGCCAAAAGTATTGATTTGTGGTTGGGAGGTCTTTATCATTTTATCAGTCCTCTCTCAGTTGCTCCCTTCTTTTCGTTCTCCACGGGACATGGCCTCCACAGAATAGCCCCATCTCCCAAGGGCATTCTTGGGATAACACCCCACAACGGAACATTGCAGAGCCAGAGGGCAGTGCTATGGTATGTTAGTTCATTCATGACACAACAATCTTGTTTGGCTCACTTGTTCATGCACCACAAGGTTGAGCACACTGCTTCGGTCGGCAGTCATATCAACCCCAAGGATATATGACCAAATAATATCTCAAGAGGTTAGGTAAGGGCGGAGAATCTCATTGCATGTTTGGATTTTTGTGTTGGTTGGTGCTCCTATATTGCCATGCTCTTCAGAAGTGGTGGGTGAGTTTAGAGAGTGCTCTTGCAGTGGTGTGCATGTGGTGCAAATCTTGGGTATATGTGGGACCCACAGGGACCACCCACTTGGGGGCTTTAAACATCTTCTTGTCGTGCCTTTTTTGCTTCAGCCAGGTTGTTGGCATATGACATGAGGGGGAATAAGGGGAAACCTCGCCCGTGAGACTACCTCACTGGGACTCGTTGGGACAGTGCTATCGGACTGTACTGACGAATCGCATCCCTTCCGTAGTGCCTGCTCCGCTCCTCTTCCGTTAGCGAAACATCATTTATTGATTTGTCCCTGTGAAACGAAAAGTTATAAAAAAGCATGAGCGCCGGACACATCCGGCGCACTCCGAATTTGCGTTTCGCTTCTCCAGCCCTTTCGAGTGCATCTGTTGAGTCCCAGGGTCCGAGTTTTTTCGAAAAACTCGTCGATTCGAGCCCATTTAGGGCCATACAGTTGGAAATACCACCCAAATAGATTGGAGGGAGCTTGGAGGGAGCAAGGGAACATGGAGAGTGACTTCAGCCATAATCATCCACAAGGGAACAAACCTTCAACCATTATAAAATGGCATCCATAGACGCAATTGGCATCCAAATGGACACATTAAAGCTCAAAATTGTCCCATTGGAAAGCTTGGATTGAGAGGGAGAGTGGAAGGGAAAATGTCACACCCAAAGTTGTATGTGGCTTGTGGGAGACTTGGCATCACATCCAACATGGGCACCTAGTAACACACTTGCAAAGGCATTTGCATGGGCAAAGAAGTGTGAGAGGAAAGACCCATGATGTCCAAACCTTGCATGGTTCCTCCACACTGGAAAGAGTTGTCCATGGATGGAAGTGAGGAAAGACAAAGTGGGTCAATGGGAGGCAAAGAGTTCGTGGCCACATTGCCCAAAGGAGCATTGTGACCTAAGCCCATTGAAGATGACCTAAGCCCATTGAAGAAGCCACGGGCACAAGTGAAGAGGGGGGGGGAGGAGTGGCACGCCTTCTGCAAGGCTTGAGAGCAGCAAGGGCTTGAGACAAGGCTTGGGCTAGTGGCTTCACCTTAGCACTATACTCCTTACCATACCCTCCCCCCCCCTTGCCAATGCCCCCCCCTATGCCACTGCCCCCCCCACTTAGACTGAAGAATCATGACCCCCCCCATCAATGGCCCCCCTTTCAGGTTTGAAGAATCTTGGCCCCCCGAAGGGGTGTTTTGTTGAAGAATCCCATGTTTTGGCTTATTTTGGAGCTGCAAAATGTTGCCAGTTGGACACACAAGATTATTTTGGTCATGAAGGGGAGGTGTATCATGGATGGAGGTGCTTGTGGTCTTTGTTTGAATAATATTGCTTAGGCATGTTGCCCATGCAGGAGCTACTTGGGCTTGAGGACTTCCAAACCCTAAAGATGAGGTGCCTGTTGCCCATACACGAGCTACCTACCGTAGGGATGTTGATAACTGGAGAGTGCTTTGTATGCATGACAGGTGAGTAGCCAAAAAATGGAAGGAAGTGAGACCTACAACCATTCAAAAGATGTGCGCCCTAGAAGGGATGCATCCGAACAATGCCTCACCAGTTTTTTTTTCATTTTTTGAGAATACTCGGAGCCAACGGCCCCCCACCTGGAAAGAAGAATCATGCCCCCCTTTGTTAATGCCCCCCCCCCCCCTTTCGGGAAAGAAGAAAGGAGGGGGGATGGTATGGAGTTCAGTGATGTCTTTGCCCATAGCCACAGCCAATTGTTTGGCAAGGGCTTCCGGGGTTACCTCATGCCTTTCAGCGGTTTGGGCTTTGAAAGCACCCTCCACCTCATTGCTAGTGAGGCAACCCCCAAAAACCTTCACCCTTGCCACTGGCCCTAACCTCTGCTTCTTCTCCTTGAGCTCCTCGGGCAGCTCAAAGAGGGTGAGGTCCCACTTCCTCTTCATGGACCTCATTTCCCTTTGACTTTTTTTTTCTGTAGGCTCCACATTTTTCATGGCCTCCAAGGCCTCGATGGCATTGATGGGCCGCAATTACGACTTTCAAATCCCAAATGACCTCAAAACACAAATCTGCTACGCAAATGTCAAGAAAAAGGACATACCCTCACCCATCCCACATAAGTATGAAACTTTGGTGCAACCATTGACACCACCATTTCGATTTTGGCATTGATTCCCCATCTCCCTCCCAAATGACACCTGCAGCACTAGTGGCACCAAACACCAAGTGAAGCTTAAAGCTAAAAACTGTTGGCACACACCAACTAACCAGTGTCGAGTACCTAAAATGGGTTTTATGGTGCCCAACACATTACTAAGGGTCCCTACAAGCTTAATTCACCTACATTTGACCCAGATTCATACAATGGCCCCAAATTGGGCATGTACCCATGAATGCAACCATGCAATGTTGAGTTGCCAACACTTCGCACCCGCCAACTTCAATGGTGAGCACAAAGCACAACAGCACATTTCGACGCCTTTGCACAAGGTGTGTATGGGCCTTGGGCCTCAACTGCAAAAGAAACCGCCTAAAACGGAAGCACGGTGCTCTTGCACTATTGGCCGTGGCAAAAACACTCAGTCTCATTTGCTGAGGTAAAGGCCAAAAACACCACTCTAAAAGGACCCAAAGTTCGACAAAAAATCGAGAACGTATAGTCAATTCGACAGACCTCCAAATAGTGCACCGGGTGAACCAACAGTTGAAAAACACGTTCCCAGCTCCTCGGCCTCCAATCTACAACAAATTTTGAGAAATTCCCAAAATTGTGGCACTCGCGCGCAAGTCTCATTTTCCGAGCTTTTCCATTAAATACTCGACTACTATTGTATCATAGCTGTGAAACAGCATGTCTTTGTCTTGCGTTGTCCTCAATACCAATTTCACCTATTATCACACACAGAGACTTCTCGCAGATGTTGTGTGCTGAGTTCATGGAAACTATGTCTAATGTCCGCTAGTTCTTGAATTCTATTGTGGATGAGATATTGTGGGAGTACAAGTTGTGCCAGTGGAACCACGACCCTCACTTTCTATAGTTCATAAATCACTACAAAGACAATATGCCCATGTGCACTGCAGGAGGCTCCATTAGGGATGTTCTTTTTCATCCCAAGTATCTCTCACCCGTGTATCCAGAAATGTCTAGGACAAACAGCAACCATCAAGAGGCCTGCAAAAATAACAGAAACTACCCCAAAGTCTCCAAAAATTAGTGGTACCCATGGTTTTGTGGGATTCTATGGGTTATTTGGGGTGTGTACATGTGGTGTGCATGCAACGCAATAACAACCTCTTAGAGGGTTCTTGAGGGAGCGTTCGTGCGCACGGCACGCACAAGGCAACTTTTTGGGCGACTTTTGATTCCTATCCCTGTTTTTGGGGTGGATTCTACCCCTGAGATGGGTGAGTGGGTGGGTGGGTGGAATGGGGCGATTTGGGATGATTTCTCCTCATGGACTTGCCCGTTTTCGGTTGGGGACATGGACCGGCCCCTTTCCCTCACCTAGTGTCCCCTAGTTTGCCCAGTCTGATATGTTTCGGGGCTGCAAAGTGCATCTATGTGTATTGTGAAACGGGCACGCTCAGCTGGGTACATAGTGATACATTCGGTGTGTTTGCTGTGGAGCATCACTTTTTGCCCCTTGTGTCCTTAGACCTCTTTTGTTGTTTGTTATGGAGTTGAGCATTGGGGACAGGGTGTTCTACACTAGGTCTACTGGGTTTCAGGTACCCGCGAAGGTGGTTGGCCTTTTGCAAGATGGGCATGTGGAATTGGAGTATGATCAAGGTGGTGTGCGGGACGTCAATCATTGATGCTCCATCTCTTTTGGTATCCCCAGTCTCGGGTCTACACCACCATCCCCATCAATTCCCGCAATTGACGTCCCTCCGGAGGTTCCTTTGGACCCTCTTGTTGATGGAAGCCCCGTTCACTCCCGGTCACTCCCCAACACGACTGTCATCACATTCTTGAGCCCGAGGCTTCATTGGGTAATGGTGAATTTGGGGACTGAATCTGGGAAAGTCATAATGAAAGTAGCGCGCGCAGGGCGCGTAGGGCAACCCGCCCGCCCCTTATCTGCTGGGATTTCCCAAATATGCACACGGTACAGCAACATTGCCATGTTTTGTGATGCCAAACCAAAACGAATAGGAAATACTGCAAATAGTCCAAGATGGGGAACTTCTATAGGGACAAGATGCATCTCTCAGCACACCCACACACAGCACATCAAGAACCACACTCCACATACCATATACCACTACACAGCATGTATGCCAACATTTGAACACATCCACACACCCACACACCGCACGTGGAGGAGAAGATACAGCCATGCTAAATTGCCACTGAACAATAGTGGCTTTAGTGCTAGATGACTTTGAAGCATGGCCAACATCGGCCAGCCCGCTCTGTTTGGGGGCATGGTGCACACATTTTCAAGGTCACCCTGTGTAGCACACACACATTCAAGTTGCTTTCCATTTTACAGTCCTAGTTAGTTTCAAGGTCGCATGCAGCTGGTGTTCTGCATTGCACACCCAATTACTTTGCATGGCGCCTCACCCGTAGATGCCAACGGTGAGCACAAACAAGTAATGTGTGACGTGAAGGTTGCACTTGAATTTTGAATTGCTAGTCTGTGCTGTGCTCCTTTAGTGCTCATGTTTCACTCTGAAGTTGCGTTACTCAGCATGTCCTTCCGGGTATCAATTTGGTTCGCAAATCATCTCTCTCGGCAAGGAAGGGGGGTGATTGGGGGTATATGGGCAGGTGTTTCTCAAAAATGCCGATGTAGTGTGCATATACATACCAGGTGCCACTTTTTTGGGAGGGGTGGGGGGGGTGCAGAATTTTTTGGTGTGTTGTGGCCACTGAAGGTCGATTTAGAGCCAGGTATTGAACAACTTTTTTCTTGTACAAGAATCCCCCAACCAATAGCTGGGGTCTCAGGTCCAAACTCTGGGTACCCCCCCCCCCCCTTATGGGCCCTTGCCAGTGAGTTAGCTGTTTTCAGGCTGGCATGCATCGGCTGAACATTTTCGAAAATTCCAATTTTTTCAAAACCCTTCCATCAACCTTAGGATGGGTTTTGGTGGTACTCAAGCACCCACAGGGACCCACGTAGTGGCCGCTAGGCCCATGTAGCCCGGGCCATGGGCCCCCCAAAAAGCCCCGAAATTGTTCTGGCTGTTTAGTGGCACCTGAAGTCACCTCGCAGAGGTTGTTAGAGCAAAACCAGGCAGGCCGGCATATATGGGAAAATGCCACATACCCACCTTTTTGGGCCTATTCGCGTACCCTGGCCCAAGGGGTTGAATTGTTGGTTTTACCCTTTATAAAATCATTATTTTGTCCCATCAACCAATAACCGCATCCCCGAATGAGTTTTTGGTTGGACCCCCCTGGACCCCTGGACATCTTAATAGCCCTCACCTCTGGTTACCGTAGTAACCCATCAAGTTCAACAAGCGCAGGGTTTTAGAATGACTAGTTCTGAGTGTTCCCTCTCTTCCATCTTAAGCTCCACCACTGCCAGTACTGCCAACAGCAGCAGAGGTAGTGACTGATTTGGCAACACTGCAAACATTTCACTCTTGTACCCTTGGTCCTTCCATGTGCATGTGAATGCCAAGGGTTCTGGTGCATGTTTCTGCACACTGCGGCACTCTTGATGAGCCATTGCAATAGAACAACAGTGACCAGTTGTGGTTTCTATTGCATTACTGGATACCACTACTTTCTTCGGGGAGAGGAAGTAGTGGTGCGGGGTTCGCCCCGAACCCTCCTGTGATATCCAGCCCTAACCTGCCCACTCAATCACAACAGGTGGAGCATTCCAAGGTGTAGTAGACCCAGGGTTGAGATTCCCTCCCAGAAATGTTCCCACGGGCATTTTAGCCTGTTTCAAACCAGGCCCGGGCCGACGTCCAACGAACACCTTCCTGTTTGCATTCCTGTATGATCTAAAGGCAAACTGTCTTTGTTGCAAGCAAAGACCGGCATGCAGACCGACATTGTGCACAGGAGAGGCATGATGCAAGGCAGGGTAGCTCAGAAGGAGTGGAACCTAAAAAGATACCTTCTGTTGCCAGTGAGCTATTGAATGTATCAAAATAACTGATCAAGTATTCTGTTTTGGGTGATTGGCATCTCCACCCCTCCCCTGCATTTTTTTTTTTACCCCAGGAAACATAGGTTCTGTGAATCTTGCTTGGACAATCATACGTTGTTGGCCTTTTTTGAGCTATTCCTTTGCATTTTTTTTTCAGCGGTTTCAGTCGTTTCCGACATTATCATGGCACTAGACTCAAATATCTCCTCGCAAAGTTCCAGCAGCATCGTTGGGGAAGATGATATTGCATTCCTTACTAAATTTGTGCGGGGACGGAAGGTTAAAGTGCAAGCTCTCAGCCTTCCCACTTGGGGTAACCGCTGGCAAGCTTGTGAAGATTTTTTGCGCAGTGCCCTACCAAGGCCACTGCTGGATTGTTTTGCAATGTTTGAAGGAGTAAATGCCAAAGCGCTTGCCCAGCACATGTTACCAGATGTTGATGCAGTGGAGCAAGCGTTGGATTGCCAATTTTACCGAGGGTGGCCGATCACTGAAGTGACTGATGTGAAGGATAGGTTCTCAGAGCTTCGAGCCCTCAGCGATGTGCAGGTGTTTGTTCCAAACTACGCGCCCAGTATGCACATTAGTCCTTGGAGAAACCAAAAGTATGTGGCCGGTGGCTCTTCTCCCGAGAAGCTGAACAACCAGAATTGCCAAATGTACTGCAAAAGTGCGAAGGTTGGAAAATAGATTAACGTGTGTGAATGAGTGTGCTGGGCCACACTGTCCCTGAGCCCCAAACCCCCACACCCCCATCATAACATCATAAAGATTTCTGCTGGCGAGATTGAGCTCAGTATATCAATAAGTAACTCAGTGATCAGGGATTTGGGCTTGCACTGACGGGGAACCACCTGAGTGTCATTGTGACTGTGCCATAGCGCTACCTGTGGCTGTGAGTGTGGCATTGCTATGTGTGGCTGTGGCTGACATTGAGTGTGGCTGTGGGTGTGGCATTGCTATGTGTGCCTGTTGCTGTGGCAGTGGCATTGCTCTCAGTTTGGCTACGCCTGTGGCATCGCCCTGAGTGTGTCTATGGGTGCTGCATTGCTGCAAGATGCAGTGTGTATATGGTGCACGTGCAGTGCGGCAATTACAGTATGTTGGAACCCTGTCCGCCATGGGTTAGAAGGGTTTTGGGCAGAGAGTCCATTGTTGTAGGGGTAGAGTAGTGTAACCATAAATTGGTGGAAGAAAATGTTGGCCCCTCTCCATTCCAATGATGTGCAGGCAAGTATCCCCATGCCTAATGCGTTGACTGTCATTGCAAGAGTCCAACGCTCCCATTAAATTGCCCCCCCCCCCCTGCCGCCCTTTTCTTGGGATGGTGCCCCCTGGTTCCCCCCTGCAAGCAACCCCCCGAAGTGCGAGTGGAAACAGATGCATGCACACGACCTTGAACCGGTGAGGTATCAAGGGAAAGAGAACACACAAATGCAAGAAGCAGAGATCTTCAGTGATATCATAGGCGCCTTTCAGTCCCCCTTCCTGTGAGGTGTTGTTGTGGGGTGTTGGCGTACCTTCGCCCTCCCTCCCTTCCTTTCCGCCCCCTCCCTCTCCCTTCCCCTACCTCTATCTCTATTCTTTCCCTACCGGCTCTGCATCCCCAAGACACCCACTGCCCTGCCCTTCTCCCGTTTGCTACCCCATCTCTCTTGTCCTCTCATGCTTCACCCTCCTGGGGCTGCTTCCTCCATCTCTTTTCGGCCTCTTTCTTGTCATATCTTCTGTGAGCAGGCCTCTTTCTTTCCTTGTGTTGTCCTTTGCAAGATGTTGCCCCCCTTCCCATTTCTGTACCTCTTCGCCACCCTCTTGCCTCCGGCTATGTATCTTTCTTGTCTTATATAGCCACTCTCGCCACGTGCTTCCTTCCCTCATGCGCTGCCCTCCCTTCTGCCCCCCTCACTGGGCTGCACCTGCTCATGTTCTCCTTCTGTGTTCGCCTTTGGTGTTGTTTGATTTTTCTTTGTTGTTCTGAGTCTGGTGTTTTTTCACCTTCTCCAGCCTTGTGCACACCCTGTCTACAATTGTTGTCTCTTCATGTTTTTGCAACAACAGAGGCCCTCATTATTACTTGCTGGTGCACGTGTATATGCGCTACTCATTGGCATCATGCCTGCAGTAGCACATGGTCCTCAGCCATCAGCCATGGGGAACACATCATATATGGAGGCACCTGCCACGGTGCGTGTGTGGTGCAAACTTTGGGTACAGTAGGAACCCACAAACCAGTAGCACCCACTTAGGAGCCGCTAAATACCTGCTTGCTGTGCCCATTTGCTGCGCGTATGTTGTTTACAGAGGAGGTGGTGTAGATACTCAATTATTGTTGTCTCACAGCTCTGAAACAACATGTCTTTGTCTTGGGCTGCTCTCTGTACCAACGTCACCGATCATCATGCAAGCACCAATGAGAGAGTTCCCGCAATTGTTGTTGTCCTGTCAAATTTACCATCCAGAAGCCTTCAAGAAATATCAGCAACCACCCAGAGGCCTCCAAGAAAGAACAGTTACCATCCAGAAGCCTCCAAGAAAGAACAGTTACCATCCAGAAGCCTTCAAGAAAGAACAGTAACCATGCAGAAGCCACCAGGAAATAACAGCAACCATACAGAAACCCCCAGGAAACAACTGCGACAACCCACAAGCCTCCAGGAGTTACTGGTAACCAGCAAAAAGCCTCCAGGAAGCAAGGTTTTGTCTGAGCAATAAAGGTTTTGTTGGGCTCCATGGGCTGTTTGGGAGGGTGCTTCTTGGGGGTCATTCACTGGTGTTTCACCCCTCAGGGTTGCCACAGTGCAGACGCAGTGTGCGCGCGGTGCAACAACCCCCACTATGTCAGTACTACCCTTGGACAGGACTACCTGCAATTTAGTTTAACAGTGCATGTGTGGGCTGTGGGTGATAAGTCAGGGATGACTGAGTCCTGCCCCTACTATACTGAAGGGGCAGGCATCACCATGTGTGTGCACCAAAGGACAGTACAACAATTGGAACATTTCTTTTTTGAACATCACAATGAGACTCTAGAGATCATGCGGAGCAACAATGAGCCAAAGTTTGGCTAGATTTCACAAAAATGCGGTTGTGTCACAGAATGCACCGTGTCGTCACAAAATTGGTTCGTCTTAAGGTAACCCATTGGCACCACTGCCAATTGATTGCGTGGTATTTGCATGGCTTGCATCTTTTAGGCTTTTTTGCTGTCAGTTGACCCTGTTTTCCCTGACATGAAGAGGCCCAGGGCTAGTGCAGCGGGTAGCGTTATCCACAAACTTGCATTGCTTCTTTGCACCAACTCCATGTCCTGAATGTGGTATGTGGAGCTTGCACACTCCATGCAAGTGTGAGCCACCTGTACTACACTAATGGAATGCCTTCCACCTAATAACCCACAAAACCGAAATTTTCCGCAGAAACGAGCACACCACATTTCATGCTTCTCAAATCAACATTTGTGGGCACAAATGGGCAAACATTGACAAAAAAGATGTCCAGGACCCCACACATAACATGCACATTCATCACCAAATCCCCATCTTATGTGGCTGCACTACATTTGGTATTGAATTACATTCGGTCCCAAATCAATGCGGTCCCTATGCCCGCTTTAGCTTGCGAAAAGGCGTGAGTTGGCCATACATCGATGAGTGTCCACACGCCCATAGTGAGACAATTGTAGCTCTGTTCAGCTCTGATTCTTGATTCCAAAAACACTTCTTGAGAGCCTTTTTGACAGCATGGTGCCGCCGTGCTAGACGATGCCGGACCCCAAAAAAATGTTGATGGCAGAGCTGGCTAAATGCCAATTGTGTCCCCACTCTTAAAGGGCGTATCGCAAAACTGTCTTCTTTGTGGGTTCATTTTTTTTCTCTTTCGTCAGCATCCTCACAGTCTCATGCTTCCATGGGGATGGTTCTGTCCAGATCTAACGTTAAACTTTTGAGAACGGAGTCATTTTGGATAGCCACCTCATGTTGAAAAGTGTTACATCTCCACGAAAGGGTCGTTTTTGCTCAAAGCTTGCCTACTCTTGCAAGATAGAATGGGTGCTATCTCCAAAAATTTTGAGTCATTGGCTGAAAATGGCACCATTGCGATCGGGAGGGGGGGGGTGCCTCCGCTTTTAAGCCCCGCCTTCGGCTGCGGCAAAGCCCTCCCCCAGTGCCCAATCCGGCGATTGAATGAGTTGTTCCATTGCCATGGCTACGAGACACAACCTGCAGACACAACCTCCACAAATCTGGGAATCAGTCAGCACAGCCGGTCCATTGGCATGCTCAAAGCAATGTTTTGAGGGATGTCCTCCACAAGCACCCTTTGCTGCCAGGGATAGCCCAAAGATCAGCGTTGCAGACATGTCATAGTGCATAGCACATAGGGTTCTGAGGTGCAAAGACAGAGCCATGCAAAAGATTTCGGAAGGGGTGGCACAAGAGCCGCTTCTGCCAGTGTGAATTGCCAAGTGTTTGTTGTGTATTCAGAGGTGCTGTGCTAACCATCTCATGTTCGTCCTGGCTTGTCGGTCTAGCTTTCACCACATGTATTGTTCACAGGCGTGGGTGGCATACGAAAGTATGTTTCGCCCCTGGTATCGTGACAGACAGAAACTTTATGTGGATTTTTACTGCCGGCATCTGACCTTTGGGGATGTGGGATGCTCCCTATCTCACTTGGCAATCTGGGAAGCCGCCCAGATGGACAATGCTGACTTACTTGTAGTCTTTGAGGACGACGCACGACCCAAACATGGTGCCCTTACATACTTACTGAAACAGATTGAGGTGCTGCTGGTGCTGTTGTTGTTGTATGCATTCCAGTGTCCTTATCACCACAACCCTCCACACCCACCCACCAGCACCCTACGGCGCTTGCATCCTGAGGCATCCCTGGTCCAAAGGGCGGATTACAGGTGTAGGCAAGGGGCACTGTGGTGATGAGTCGTTGTACAGGTGGGTGGGTGGGCGGGGACTCAATTCCGGTGTAAACCTGTGTCTCCATCAAGCACCAACGGCCGCAGAACTAGATTTTAGGAGCCATTGGTTGTGGTTTTGAAGCATGGTGCAGCATGCCGCAGCGGCCTGAATTCTCCAGGTGGGTTCATGCAGCTACACACGTCTCCTGTTGTGCCACAGGTTTTTTTTTGTCTTTTTGTATCATTTCCTCACTTCTTTGATGTCAACTCCCATGGCTACTCCAACGACTGAGGGGTCACAGAAACCTATGACGAAAAAGGAGACAACCAGGAGTACTGCAGAATCTTTACAGGGGCAATTTGGGAAGGTATTGGGGAGCACCTTTACCTGATGGACAGCCAAGGTGAGTTACAGAATAGGAAATTGCATCGCACTCTTTGTGCTGTGTGGTTATCTACGAAAGAGGCCATCCTCAAGGACTATGTTTTGGGGGGGGGGGGAAGGGAAACAATGGGACAGTTCATATGCACGGAATGGAGAGGGCCTTCAATTTGTTGACACATGATCGTCTCAATATGACAAATGAGACATTGTGCCATTTGGCAATCATGTACGTCAATAAAATGGACAAAAACGGAAATGTGAGGAGGAGCAGTAGAGACATTCCCGGCTATGAATTGATTCTGCTGGGTTGATTTTTGCAGGATGTCAGGGCTTTCACCCTGTTTGGGTCTGCTTTTTGCCACCTTGACTCCTTTTGGAAAAGGACGTTGCCCTCACCAACAACTTGAAGCATGCTGCAGCATGCCGCAGCAGGCCAAATTTTTCTTGGGGACGGTTGGTGCCTGGTCATCATTTCCTGCTCTTGCTCCTGCCCCCTCTTTCTCCTGGTCGGGTTAAAAGGGGGTGGTGTGCAGGTGGATACGTGGATGCTGCAGTGGAATGGAACAGGAACCACTGCTCTGGAAAAAATGTGTTGGTGGTGGTGGGCCGGAGTGGGGTGGGGGGCTCTGCCAGATTGCCTGATAAGCCATTGATTCTTTCATTGATTCATTTGTTTAGTTGTTTGGACTGACCCAGTGTGCATTGCGTGGCACTAACCGCAGAATGTGATGAGTGTTCACGATGATAACAGACGTTTTGTCAAGAGCAGAAACAACTCTTGCACGCAGTGCCGTGGTATGATCTTGGCCACAATGCAAAAAAAATGAGCCGCACTCGGTCTGTGACCACAGCGACCCTACAAACAGCCACCCCTGCATCCTGCCAAATGTCACTGCCATGTCACTGTGCCCATGGTTATGGTGCTGGATGCACTCCTCAGGGTACCGCCATTGAAAAGGAAAGGGTGGGGTCCCACCCAGCATACTCAAGCCTAGCACCCACCCACCCCTGATTGCGGAGCTGCGAATGGGCGGGCGAAGTCTCGTTCGTATGCAGGGCAGACCGGACACGTGCCCCAGAATGGGCTCCTCACCGTCGCCATCCTCTCCAGGCGTGCACACCTATCAGCGGCGTTCTCGGGGGGGGGGGGGGGGGCAGTTGTAGGGAGCCTGCGCATTGTAGCAGGGAAGGGGCACATAGTCCGAACACAACATGCCTGGGAAAATGCCGCGCACCACCAATGGGTAGCACTTAGTGATCTGAACCCCCTGGGCCAGTATTACACTTCCTTGATCAGATGTGATGGAGAGCACTCGCCAACATTCACGGTTATGGGAGTGAATTCTCAGTGCATGCAGGGCAGTGGACACCCCGGAGGCAGTATGCTGCAGTGGGACTGCCGTTCCGCTCTGGCTCACACCACTGCGCTTTGCCACCCCACTACTAATGGCTGCAACCGACCCCCATAAGCAGGGCAGCCCTGTGGAAATCAGAATCTCATTGTTCAGCCCCTCCTCTTGTGATAAACATCGGTCTGCGCCCTCTCTCACCAGGCGCTCGAGTCCAATGGTGTGGCATGGGACCTCGTCTATGGTCACAGCACAAAATATGACCAGGCCCCGGAAGTACCATGTGAGGGCAGTGCCTTGGTATGGGCGTCGCATCGCAAGCTCACGGATTTCTATGTACTCTCGTGCAGCGGTTTGCAGAAGCTGCTGTCTTGTGGCTTCCGCCAGTGCATTTTGCCCATCGACGACTTCCTGCCCGCCCTCTTTGTGAAGGCGCGCCATCCCCGTTCTGATGTCATGCAACTGGAGTGCATCAGGCACATCCGGGAGGTTGTGGACCCATGCTCTCTGCCGTCACGTAGGAAGGCCACGCTCGGGATAGTGGGGGGGACGGACGTTGGTGGAACCACCGCATGGGTGCCTTCCTGGCTGAATACAGGGCACTTTGCCCAAAAGGCTGAGTCGGGGGCTGGGCAAATTTTCGCCGAGGGGAAATCACCTTGAAGAGGGTTGTTTGATGACTGGCAGGTGCGGGCGCCATATACAAAAATTTTTGAGATATTCACACGCTAAGGCATGAAATTGGACGTGCACCCCCTTCTGAAATCATTATTGTGGAGGTGCATTTCTCTGTACACTGTTTTGTTGATGTCCTATCGTAGTTATGGCCTCTTACTCGAATTTTTGGCCACACAGCGGTGTTTTGTATGTGCGAGGCGTACGTTGGCCATCCCTCACACCTCATGCGATGTGGAAAGGTCATTTTCGACATGGAAGAGGGTGCGCTCTGAGAAGCAGCACAGCATGCAGCATGGCACACACAAAGCGTATGTGTCATTTTGTTTTGATGGAGTAGTACCTGCGCCACAGCCAACGATTGGATCAGTGAACGGAATAAATTCCCACAGCTGTTCATGTCCATGAGGGTATGCATTGCAGTTGGATGGTGAATGGTTTGTTGCTTAATTGGTGTACCAAAATCCAAAAAGCGTCCAGATAGTTAACAAAAGCCGCCAAGTTCAGGGATGTGGTTGATGCCTGCAATTACTTAAGATTCTATCGGTTCACATTGTGGGCGGGGTATGAAAGTGCAACTTTGAGATGGGCCACTGAGATCAACCAGAGTAACCCGACACAGTTTCATGCGAGCCCTCACCAAATTTCATTTCAACCTCAGGAACATGGGTGCCTGCTGGCTTTGTCAGTGGCCCCTGACATTTGCCTGTCCGTGAATCAAGCCACAGTCTTGGGCTCTGCCAGCATCAATACCCCTTGTATCCTTGGCGATGCTGGCCCGTGTGGTGGGGAACTTGTGGAGGAGCTTGTGCCCAATGCAGGAGGCGACAATGCGGCTGCCACTGCGCTCAATGGGATTCCCTTGGAAGGTATCTCTCCAGTCTAAGTGCTGTCCAGTGGTGGCTGGATGATTGGGTGTGCTCTCTGCTGATTGTACAATGTGCAGTGTATGAAGCGTATGTTGTGCAGAGTGTGTGGTGAGTGCACAGTGTGCATTATGCAGAGGGCGCAGTGCAATGCGACCAGAATGCATGCTGTAAAGAATGTACAGTGTACTTTGCAACTGCACAGTGTGCGATGTGCAAACCTCCACCCATTTGGTCCCAATAATTCAGTTTTGGTTTGGGTTGGGGCTACAGCTTGTTTGAGTTGAGATGGATGCTTTTGACTGTACGTTTACATGCATGAAAAAAGACGCTTCCGACTGCAATTGCTAAGCTGTTGAGCAGCATTGTGCATGCCAATCAAAACCTCCTGATATTGCTCCCACAACATATGTCAAAGACTGTGACATACCCTCATCTTAATTTCAAACCCACAAGCACCAATACAGGGAAGCTGCGGTGCATTTGCGCCCAGTCACAGCAAACTAGCTCTTGTCAAGCCCCAAAATACAATATTTGTGAAATGCGCACAAAAGTTCCGAATACCTGAATACTCAACCCCTGAACAGTAATGAAACGACACACCATTTGTTTTGTATGTAATGCAGATTTTGGTGCTCGTTGAGCATGCAGGAGACCACACCATGGTTGCTCTATAAACAGAGCTGTACAGGGGCGATATGCATTGTCCATGCTGTTGACTGTGCAAATACAATGTGTCATCACATTTATCTAGGTAAGGAGAAGTTAGGTTAGGAGGAGGTTACTGAGCTGGGTTTCCCAGTGGAGGTTTTACAACTTTTCTTAACCCGAGCTGGGTCTCTCAATCAGGGTTTTACAATCCATTTTAGGATGAGCAATGTATTTTAGCAGCAAGCAGCAAGTAGCAGCAGCAGCAAGTGGTGAATAACTATTTGTGGGGACACCATGGCTCAAAGTTATTATTGGGTAGCTGCAAACGACCGCATAGCAAATGCGCATCACCTCAAACAAGTTGCATGTCATTTGGAGCTGTCTAGCCCGTTTTATGGCTGATTTAGCATCCAAAAATGACCATTTTCAGCCTGTTTTCAGGGCAATGGGAGCGCCTCAAGCGCAGTGCGCGCGCAGTGCAACTATTTGGGCGTCTGGCCGTACTAGAGACCCATACTTTGAGATACTAGGGGCCCCTAGGGGCATCATGGTGACAGCTTGGGCAACATCGTTTGGATTTGTCCGTTGGCCCCGGGGACATCGGCGGATGTTCTCATTTGGGATCGCGAGGGGCCCAAAAGGGTGAAGGGACATTATATGGATTATGAGATTGGCTCCATGGATGGTGCATACAAGGGGCGCCTCCATGTGGCATGGCCATTTATCGGTCGAAAGACGTTGACCGAGCGGCAAAAGGAGTACAATGATGTTCATGGTTTCTATAGGGCATGCATTGAGCACTTGTTTGCACGCCTGTGGCACTGGGACATCGTAAGGAACATATGGAGGGGATCCGGTACGGAGTTGCATGAGTACGTGCGTGTACTCTTGCATTTGTAGCAATTTTTGATTCAAAGACAGGTACGGTACCCTCCATATGGTCCGTGGGAACACATACCTGCACATGTATGGACTGCACCTACACAGGAGGACAATGATGATGAGGATGTTGTGGGTGATGATGGGGATGTTTGTGCCCTTTGTTGCACCAACCTTTCTTGAGCTGGGGCAGTTTGGGTCACCTAATTCTAAGGGCGTTTCCCAGGGGTGTGCTTGGGGGCTCTTCCGGGGGAACATAGTCTAAAAGTAGCGCGCAGTGCGCGCGCAGTGCAAAGACTCCCCCATTCATCTTAAAAGTTTCGGATGATTTGACAGTCTGTCATGTAGGTGTCTCCAATGAGGGCCGTTTTTCTTCCACGGCGATTGGGCTATCAAATGATTGCAAATGGGTGTTCAATGAGGCGTCTCTCACGGCATGGTGCCATGCTGTGGTCCATTTCGAGGTGAAAATGAGCCGTTTTTCAACCAGGGTCAGGGGAATCATAAGGACCCAGCTGGGTCCTAGTCGCAAATCTTGATTAGGTTAAGAGTGAGTTCACCTGCTCTTATGTCAAAAGTTGGACGAAAAAGTGGGGGGTGCAACCCCCTCAGAGCATTTTTTGGCAGAATGAACGGCACCCACAGGGGCTGCTGCCGGCCAGCACCCGACCCCAAGGGACCCCCCCCCCCCCTTCTACGGACCCCAAAATGGGTGTATGGGTCAAGGAATTTTGTGGGCGCCAGAGGCGCCGGAGATATTGTTCTAGGCAGACGGCAGGGGGTGAACTTTTGTTTTCACCACATGTCTTTGGACTCAAAATGCTCAGAATTTTGTGGAGAATTCAAAAAGGGTGAAAAACACAAAAAAGGTTATGACCCCTGACCCAACCTCCAGGTCGGACCTTGGCTGATGGGAGCCTGAGCTGCTGGGCAACTTTTTGAAAATCTTTTTCCCACTTGTGTATGTTAGAAATGATTAGTGCGTCATGGGGATCATTTTGAGGTATGCATGTTGGGGTACCCACCGACCCCCCCCCCCCCTGCCCGGGGACCCTGGCGGCCAACAGGCCGACCCACCTACCTGCTGGGTTTGGGTCAACGGAGGGTGGGGGGCGGAACCCCCCCCCCATTTCAATCCCTGAAATGGTTCAACACCCCTCGGGGTCACATCCCGCCAGGCAGCCACCCCTGTGACCACACCACTGCTGGGGAGGAGAGTCTGATTCACTTGGAATATGTCTCTGATCCCAGTGACGGTATGAACAACTGCAACCACCATTTTAGGCACTTTTGGAGTCATTTCTCCTGCTTCCAGGTTTAGCAAGGTTTAGGAAGGGGGAGGAAGGGTATTGTGGAGATGGGCAAAAGGACGATGTCGCTGCTGCGTTTTTCACAACAGGCAACGAGTCATTCGCTGGGCAGATTGCCCAATCCTTGACAGCCACCAGCTCATGGGCATGTGTGGATGGCCCTCTGGATTTGATGGAGCTCATTGCTTGGACGGAGTCCGAGTGGCAGAGGTTTGTTGTGGTTTACGTCCTCTGCCTGATTTACAGGATCATTAATGCACCGTTTGCTGGGGGCATGAAGTCAGCATGACCCCCCCCCCCCCCCCAATGAATCCCATCGTATGGTGTTCCTGACCCATGTTAGCCCCTGCGTGACGGCCTGGTGTCATTTTCCAATGGCCGCTTCCATACGGGTAGCAAGACTGGCCCCAGAACTCTCCCACCGACAACCATTACCCATCTGCCCCTGTTTCCTGGTTTCTGGTTATTTCGTGATGGTGCCAGATATTCCCATGGGCACATTCCGGATGGTGTGGGTTTGGGACCTTCAATTTGACATTACACTTCAGGTGGCTCTTGGACACTGTTCCCGACAAAAAGAAATTATGTACTGGAGCTGGTGGGCGTGGAGGCCCTACTGGGCAACTGATGCTGTGGGGCAATGGGTGGACCAAACAAAGGCTCAGGGAACAGTTCCACATCGTTGCAGGAGCTTTTGATGCTCAACCTTTCCCAACAAAAACCCTGCGGCAGCTCACAGAACGCTTGAAGGATGAATTAAAAAAGGTGGCGCACCCTCCTAATTGTTGCCCTGGGTATCAGCTGCAAGTGCCTTGCTTTGTCGCAGGATGGTGGTTTCACTCACGCTTGATGCAATTTTTTTGTGTACTCTGTGCATACATTGGAATGGTTGGTTGGGCTACCCACTGGCCTTTGACTGGTGGAGGGGCCGCATGGCTGGTCAGTTCCCCAAGGTGGGGAGTAGTGCCCAGGACATCCAGCACATTTTCAGGCTGCCCGCTTGCAACAGCCCCAGCACCTGAACGTACTTCAGGTTTTGTGTGGGAATGAGGAAGGAGGTTTCCCCATGCATCGTTCTGGGGGTGGCAGAAACCACAGCACCACTGCTGCTGGTTGTCCTCCGATAGGCTTGACATTCCAGAGACGCAGAGCTTCCCACGGACCTCCTTCCCTTTGGATCGGCCAAGGACCAAGCGCGGGATGGTCCCATCTTTGCCTTCATGTCTCCGCGTTCTCACAAAAATGCTCCACACCCGTCCCCCCAGGATCTGGGAGGGAGGGGACGGGTTGCCGTATTTACCAGTGCAGCGATCGCTTTCGTTGCACCGTGTCTCTTGTCCTATTGTGGCCGACATTTCGTCCTCAGAGCTTCCCCAGGGCAGAGCATGACCCGAGCGCTGTGTTCACTCTTCGTACTGGCGTTTGCTTCCTGTCGCTAGAGGCAGTTTGACCAGGCCTCCGTCCATTGCTTGAAATATCCCGTCGTGTGGGGTGTGGACACACTATGTCCCTGTGTAACCGCTCCAGCGACTAAGCTTTTTGCTTTCAAATGTTTTTGGAGAAGGTTGGTCCACCGCCAGCATGGGATGGCCGCCTGGACACACCTGGCCAATGGAGAGCATTGCTGTCCTCTATGTGGATCTGACACAGAGTCCAGGGAACAGGGAAAGCCCGGGGCCCCCGGGGGGGGCGACTCCGCAGGTCCTAGGACGCCAACTACCCCTGCCCCCCCCCCCCCCCCCTAGGGGCCTTCGGCCAACAGTTAGTTGCTGAAGGTGTTGCCCTCAGGTGTCCATGGGCGCCAAAGGCGCCTGATGCTCCATGACCACCAAAGGTGCCCTAAGGAAAATTTTATCCAATTTGCACCCCGACACTATCCTTAAACCCAACCTTGACTCTAACGCCCACCCCCAACCCTCAACCTACTCCTATCCCTACACCTAACCCTAATCAAGACTGAATATTGGGACCGAGCTGGTGGGGGAGGGAATATCTGCTGGTGACTGGTGAGGGACATCAAGAATGATTCACACATTGATGACTTGACAAAGTGAAATCAGCTTGCAAGTGAACCCCATCACCACGAGGCCCGCTTTCAAGGTTTTGGACTTCTAAGGGGCCAAAATGCCCCGAAAAGGGCTCAAAATGGGCTCATTTCACCCGTTTGTGCACCCCAAATGGTCTAGGACGAGGTTTGGAAAAACGCGTTTTTGACCCATTTTTGACCCATTTTCGGGCCCAAAACAGCCCGTTTTCAAGGCATTTTGGGATTTTCGGAGGACCAAAATGGGCCACCACAAGCTCAAAACAGTCCAAAAACACTTGTTTTAGCGTCGCACATGGTCTAGGATCATTTTTGAGAAAAGTCATCTTTTTGCCCCTACTGGACCCTGTTGACCCATTTGGGCACCCACCTATTTGGGCTTGAGCTTGCAGCTCGCCGCAGCCTAGTGGGCCTAAGTAATGGGGTCTAGGTGTCCGTTTGGGCAATTCCGAGGGGTGGAAACCAAAAAAAATGGGGGGTTGCGGGTGGAGTAGGTGCCCTCGGAATCCCGTTTTGAGCCATGTAGCCAAAGATATGGCCTATTCTTGGTTTGTGGCTGTCGGCATTTGGAGCTTCTGGAGGCCTTTTTTGGCCCGTTTCCGGGACATATCATGGAGTTAGAGGGCCGCAAAGAGCTCGTTGACACGGGGAACTCAAGCCGCACCTGCAGTGTACCCACCGTTCCCCTTCATTTGGCCGTTTTGCATGTGTTCCAGGGCTTTTTGGCCCAAAAATGGCTATTTTTGGCCCTAAATTGCAGTTTTTGAAACTGAGGTCCGCCACTTGCGAATCCTGTTCCCGGCCGCCACCGTTGAGTTTCTTGCTCAAACTTTGTGTGATTGTACTTCACACCCATAGGTATCATCCACCAAAATTTCACCTGAATCCGAAGCACCACGACGGAATTCTGATTTTTAGCCATTTCGCGCGTGCTGCTTGCTGCTTGCTTGCTTGCTTGCTTGCTTGCTGCTGCTAAACCTGGTAGGTCCACCCTAGACACTAAAAAGGGTGATAAAACCAAGACTGGTTCCACCAGCTCGGTGACCCTAGCCCTAACCCTAATCCTGGCTCTCACCCTAGGCTAGGGTCAGAGTGAGTGTTGGGGTCCAAAATGGAGAGCAATGATGTGGCAAAAGCAGCCATGAACAAAATTTGGGGCATCTTGTTCAACCCAATCAACATGGCTGGCATGGCCATACGAGCTAGCTGCAAAGGTTAGGGTCAGGTTTGTGGTGATGGTATGGTTAGAGGGAGGGCAAGGGGAGGTAAGGGGAGCCTGTGCCCCCCCCCCCCACACCCCAAATCGCCCCACCTGGATCCCCCCCCCACCCCAACTCGTCCCACCTGGACCCCCCCCCCCCAACCGACCCTCCCGGAGCCCCCCCCCCCCCATTCGCCCCTCCTTGACCCCCCCTCCCATGCCCCCCCCCCCCCCCCCCCCCCCCCCCAAGGGGCCTCTGGCCAACAGTTAGTTGGGGGGGGGTAGTTGGCGTCCAGAACCAAGGGGTCGCCCCCCCCGGGCCGGGGCCTCTGTTGGCACAATTCACCAGAGCGAGGGGAAGGAAGCACGCCCACCCGCTCAGTCACTGCGCCCGGCGGCATGGTCGTCATCAAAACCCCTACAGGAACCCGCTTGCGCTGTCTCCCAACACCCATCGGCCAACGCTGCTGCGCCCTTTTCCTGTCACCTGTTGGAACGTGTTTAGGTGTGCTGTGAAGTATTGCACATGGTGGCTCCTGATTTGGAGGAGCAACGCAGGGGCCTTGAGACGGAACACGGCGACCCCTCGGTTTTTGACATTTTTTGGTATCCCAATACTGGCCTTGATGCTGCACAGGTACACATCCCCTCCCAGCCCCGCATGACTGTCCACTGTCGTAGTTGGTTGAATCCTGTTGAAATTCGTGCATTCCCTCTACTGGTGACCCAAGCTTGGTGAGACAGAGCCATGCCCCTGGGGTTTTAAGAGCCGGCACCTCCCTGCATGACATCCTAGAAGCTTGTGTAGGGCCTACCATGTGCATCGGTTTTGGTACGACTGCCTGTGCCTCGCGTGCTGACGACCCAGTGCCCCTGCGTGGGTTTGTCACACTTTCGGTTAGAGGGAGCCGAAGCAGGTTTGTGTGAGTTGTTTGTGATTGGACCCCCGGCAGCATGTATTTTTTTGAAGGTCGCATGGCGCTGCAAGGGATTTCAACATCGTTGTGCCCACAGTTGCCGCCCGCTGCCCCAGAGAACCTTCCATGGACTCCTTTCTGGATGGACCCTGGCAGCCGGGGTTCCAAGTGTGAACTGTGTGCAACCCGATGGGCCTCTGCATGGGGCTTGGAAGGGTTGTATGACGTCGTTCGGGCCCCGGTTGAGGGTTGTTCAGGATTGATGACGGTTTTCGAGGGGGGCAGCGGGTTGTTGAGTAGCAGGCGGTGAGAAAACCTTGGCTGTTGTTGATGGCGAGGGTGTCACAGAGGAAATGTAGATGGTTGCAGATGGTTGCAGAGACAGCTGGGGAGGATGGCAGCTAGTTGCTGGGAGATGGAAGGATTGCGAAGTCGGAGGAGGTCAAAGAATGATGGCAAGTTGCAAAGGGGCTGCCGGGCTGGGGAAGGTTGGCGAGGCTTGTCGAGGGCAGAGAGGGAGGGATTGGGAGCGTCGCACAGTATTGTGCAGGATTTTAGGAAGGTGCCAATAGTAGCGGGGTATTGAAGGTCTTCCGATTCCGATCTCGGTAGTATTCTACTGTGTTTCTTGATCTATGTCCCAAATTCTGTCAGGATGCCTGCTTGGAGCCTGGCACTGAGAACATGGGTGACCACACAGATCCTGGCTATTTCACCATCACAAATCCATCAAGTGTACCTGGATTGCAGCTGTACATCAATGACGCATGGGTGGACGTGGAGGTAGCACCAATCTGAACCCTCCGCGGAGCCTTGGGCAGGGGTAGGATCGCGCGTGCGGGAGTCATCTGGCGACGTGGGCTGCTTGGGTTTCACTTGTGGACTGGTTACAATTGCTCATTGTTGTGGTATTCTAGTCGTATCGCCATCCAATCCAATCCCTTCTGCAAAAGCCGTCCGCCGTTTGCGGTTCCGCGGCTGACAACCCTCTCGTAATAACGACGTGTACGCGTGCCTTCCCGTTTCTCACAGGCCTCCGATTTTGCAGATCATCAGAAGCTGATCCTATTTTGTGGGAACGCGATGGCACGTTCCCGCCCGCAACCTCTAACACCCACACGGCACCGAGTCGTGTCGGGTGCTGGACCACGCCTCAGTCTTGTCTTTGAATTGCGGGGCCTCCAGGCATCGTAGTGATTTCTGTGCGGCAGCTGTGTATCATCGCTGTGTGCAGTGTGCACGGTGCGGACATGTTGGACTGGATCTGTGTCGCGCCTTTACTTCCATGCAGTCATTTGGGACGTGCAGCCCCTCAGGAATGAATAAACCAAATACATGGCAAAGCATTGTGGCAAGCATGGCAGGCCCTTCCTTAGGGGCTTGAATGTGCATGGTTGGAGCTTGTTCAACCGTTTGCAGGAAGCCGACATGGGCATGTTTGCAAGCTGAGTCTCACGAACCGGCAGGAATGGACCATTTCTGGAGGGCTAACTTTCTGTGCCACTGCGGTGTTGTACTGCTGTTGGGGTGCAGTGCAGAATGATTGCACATTCCAAATGACCACACTTGGCTTTCGGCTGGGCTTGAAGTTGCAATGTCGATCAAAACCTGTGTCACATTGGACTCGGAAGCTGCAGAATTATTGGGTCGACGGAGCACCGCTGATTTGTGTAGGCAGTCGTGCTTCATCTTTCTTGCCACGGTGGCTCATATATCTTACCAGGGTGGTGCACACACGACCTGGCAAGGTCCGCCATGCATGCTGCATTATCAGGTGCATGTATCGGGCAAGTCATGCATTGCTGAAATTCTGGTTGGTCTTGTGGGGAGTCATATGCTGCTTTCACCTGGTGTACGTGGCAATCATTAGGTCACATTGAGCATCGTGACTGTAGAATGTTCTGATGGTGATGATAGTTGGAAGGGACTTCATAGTTTCGTTGATTCGGACGTTCACTGCACACAAGAATCCTGGACACATGGGCGCAGAGAGCCTGCGGGTCATGGCATTCATGCCATTTGTTGCGGTGGCAAAGATGATGCGATGGACTATGAGACAGCGTCTGCACTGAAGCACTGAACAATATCTGACGACCCAGAAACGCATTTGAACGAATGAGAGTAGATCGCTCCTCAAACCTGTTTCCGAGACGGCGGTAGCGGGGATGCGAGGTTGTTCACATCCTTGTGACAGACTTCGTTTTCAGGGTACATGGATGCAGACGCATGGATGCAGGCATCACCTGCACCGCACCACTGCACCCATCCCTGCACCCTTGTAGTGATGGGGACAGGCAGAAGAGTGCGGTGTCGATTGGGGTTGGGGCATGGGGTGCATACACTGACTGGAGTATGTCACACAATGCTGCCTGGGGCCATCTGCACTCACAGTACATTAGAACCAGCCAACACTGTGCAATGCCTGCGCAGGAAAGTGAGCACAGAACCCACCCTGGAAGTCAGTGAGTGCCCTCCTGGCTTACCCTATGAGGCACTGGCCCAGCGTGAGAGTCAAAACGCGGATGGGTGCCCCTGGGGTTAAGCTCACCAGCCCCTGAGGGGGGTTTTAGCCGGTACTGCCAAGGGTACCTGCACCAGAAAAGCCACCAAGGAAATTTCTGTTCATAAGGAAGATTTGGGCAAACCAAATGGTGGGCACCTTTAGCACCTTGCGCACCAATACCGCTCATTTGAGTGTGACTGACCTCAATTCAGGGTTCTTTCAACCCCTCCGTGCACCCTGTGTTGGGTTGAGCAGCAGACCCCAAGTTCCAGAAGGTAAAAAAGATACCCAGACTTTGGATTTTGCACAGGCTTTTTTCAGCTTTTCTGAGTGCTCCAAACTTAACATGAATGCATGAAACCCCAGAGCAGTGGCTGGCATTGATGTGCTTTCAGGACGCTCATACAACATCTACATGTTTTCTGACACACTGAAAGAAGAATAAATTGAATGTCGTCAGAGAAGAGCCAGAAGCATTGAGACAGAGTTATGGCCAGAAATGGCTCAGGGATATGCATGCATGCATACTTGCTTGTCATCGAGATTTCTGGCGAGGGGTGTGTAATATATTTCGGTGTTTGACTTGGGGGGGGGGGGGGGGGGGCTTTGGCTGAAGCAACGAGAAGCTGTGGGTCTTCTGGGCCCTTTTTATCTTTTGCTACGAGGGACGAAGTGGGTCGTAAACCATGTAAGCCACCCCCCCTATTTTGGACATGGAGAAATCGCGCATCAGGTTTTGGCCTTGATTGAGATGGTGGCCACGCTGGGCAATCCGGGGGATGCCCCCCCCCCCCCTGTTGTCTTGCAGCAGGGCACAGCACAATAACACAAGAAGGGCCATTTTGGCACACCAATTATCTTGGGTTCCTCATAGCCTCTGTTTGCATTATTTTCAACCCACAAAGGTCAGAAAAACAGGGCAGGGGTCAGGCTGATGGAAGTCAATGATCAGGGAATTGCATGGACTCAAAACAATTGCAAAAGTCACTGCGTTTTGCAAGCTCCTGATAGAATTCATGGTTTCTTGATGGAGAAGGATTGTGATAGATGGTGTAGGAAATACCAATGAAGGTCAAGGGTAGCACTTGCAATGCTACCAGGATTGGGTCTCTTCATGATCAATCCATGAGAAGTGTTGTGTGATTGGTTGTCCAAGAGTTGGACCGTGGCTTGTCCAATGGGCTTGACTATGGCTTGTCTAACGGATCTGTGGCTTGTCTAACAGATTGTTGGATGCCCGTCTGGCCTGAGGAGGAGACCCACGGCTGGCACAATGAGGACACCCCAAGGGGGAGGTACAGTGCGCGCGTAGTGCGCGGTCTTTTGGGTAGTGCGGCTGACTCTTTCCCCACAATTTCCCCTTGTGCTTTTTCTCAGTCCCTCACCGGCCCTGTAGCACCCTCCCGGTGAGCCCGTCTGTTGTGGTTGCGGGATAGGGCACCAAGCTAGGTTGCGATGGCTGTCGCGATGGTGGACAATTGTCAGGGGTGCCTCAACCCCTCCCCTGCAGGGAAAACCACAACCCACAATCAAAGGCACAAACGTTTTCCGCAGAAGCGCATGTAGGGCGAGGGGGCGAGGGTGTGCGCATTGTTTGCAGTGTGTCCAAATAGTAATTGTTGCTTGTTGTTGCATGCCACTGTTTTCTCCCCAGAAAGTGTTCCACTTTCTTTTCTTCTATTTTCTTCGATGCCTCCTCCACACCGTGCGAATCAGAAGGCGCACCGCCACCGTCTATAATCCGTTGGTGTGAATCTGTCCGCGGTGTTGGGCCGTGCTAGAGAGCGGATCTTTCTCCTTTCATCATCAATTAATGGCCCCCTCCGTCAGCTCCGTCAGGGGGTGTGGGCCGCTACAACCACCATGCAATTGGTGAGGAGGATGGAGTGGAGGCCTCCGTTGTTGTGTGCTTACCCCTTAGGCCACCGCGTCCCTGACAACCTGAAAAATCACTGAAATTTTTCGAGACTAAGATGGAAAGAACGTGCGCGGTGCGATGCGCGGTGCGCGTGGTGCGCGTACCCCCCCCATAGCTTGCTCGAGGAGGAGACCCACAACCAGCGTCAAGCAGCAGAAACCTGTCATATTGAGGGAGGTGGGAGTTCTGGATGATGTCAGCCATTTGTGCAGTGTGGAGTTGTGTCATATATACCTTGGGATTTTAATTTTGTCTATTTTCCTGTCTTCAATCTTAGGCTAGAGGTGCGCCATTGTGCCTCTGTTTTTGCATACTAAAAGGCTGTGGCACATGTTTTGTGTGTCACCGGGATGATTTTAATGATTCAAGATTCCTGGTGGTCATCATCAGCAATAGTCTGCGCTCAAAGCGGGTGCTTGGTGAAGCATATGTTCAGGAGCCGTGATCTGCTGGTCTGTGTGTTTTTGGTTTTGGACCAAGGTACGGAAATCTAGAGATGAAGGAATGATCCATGTGGGCAGCAAAAAAGGCATTGTGAGTTTTCACACCATTTCTCCATTGGAGTGAATGTGCTTGGTTGAATCTGTTTTTGCATGCTAAAAGGCTGTGACACATGTTTTGTGTGTCACGGGGATGATTTTAATGATTCAGATTCCTGATGATCATCGTCAGCAATAGTCTGCGCTCAAAGCGGGTGCTTGGTGAAGCATATGTTTAGGAGCCGCGATATGCTGGTATGTGTGTTTTTGGTTTTGGACCAAGGCACGGAAATCTAGAGATGAAGGAATGATCCATGTGGGCAGCAAAAAAGGCACTGTGAGTTTTCATACCATTTCCCCGTTGGAGTGGATGTGCTTGGTTGAATAAAAACAAAGAGATGTGATTTGCATGGAAGTCAATGATCAGGGAATTGCATGGACTGCATGAGCAATTGCAAATGTCAATGCACTGTGCAAGTTCCTGATAGAATTCATGGTTTCTTTATGAAGAAGGATTGTGAGAGATGGTGTAGGAAATACCAACGAAGGTCAAGGGTATCACTTGCAATGCTACTAGGATTGGGTCTTCTCGTGATCAATCCATGAGAAGTGTTGTGTGATTGGTTGTCCAAGAGTTGGACCGTGGCTTGTCCAATGGGCTTGACCATGGCTTGTCCAATGGCTGGACCATGGCTTGTCAAATGGGCTTGACTATGGCTTGTCCAACGGCTAATCTGTGGCTTGTCTAACAGATTGTTAGATCCACGGCTGGCTTGAGGAGGAGACCCACGGCTGGCACAAGGAGGAGACCCATAGCTTGCTAGAGGAGGAGACCCATAGCTTGCTAGATGAGGAGACCCACAGTCAGCGTCAAGCAGCAGAAACCTGTCATATTGAGGAGGTGGGGGTTTTGGATGATGTCAGCCATTTGTGCAGTGTGGAGTTGTGTCATATATACCTTGGGATTTTAATTTTGTTTATTTTCCTCTGCAGCATGATTCGCTGGAGCAAGGGTTTGAGGAGAAGAAAGAACCGCTGGCCAGCAAGGAGCACAACATGGAGGCTCTGTGTGATGCTCTGTGGTGTGGGATGCAGACGTCAGTGTGCAGTGTGCAGCTGTGCGCATCAACACTGACCTGCTCCCCACTTGCCACTTGCATGCACACAAAGTGCGCATGCCACTCCTTCACCGAATCCTGTACCCCTAACCCCACCTGCAGCGTGACCACCAGACTCACCCCTATAGGCCCTTAATGGCCCACGTATACTGCCCGTAACTCTTGTCCGACAACACGTCAGCTTCGTCCTCCTCCTCACCTACCACCTCCTTGCCAAGTTGCAGACAGAGACATAGAGAGGAGATGGGGGAAGGGAGGGATAGAGCTGTTTATGTGGTCGGTTGTGATCATGTTTGTGATTCCAATGGTAGTGGTGGTGGTAGTGGTGGTGGTGCACGTGTCTGATGTTGCGTGACTCGTGTCCATGTGTGCAGTGTCATGTGAGTTGTGTTGTGTGAGTAAGGTCATGTGAGTGGTGTCCCGTGAGTTGCATGTTCTGAAGCATGTCATGTGAGTCATGTCGTGTTAGCAATGCTGTGTGATGTGTACCTTATGACTCCTGGCCTGAGATGTGTGGCATACCAGTCAGTACATGTGAATGGTGCAGGGGGCACTGCTTCATGCACCTCCCAACACTCCCAATTACCAAGAAGAACGGGTTCCCTTGGGGGACAGGGAGACCCTAAAACATACCTCATGCCCCCACTTCCAGACCCTGCGGGTGTGGTGTATGGCCGAATGAGTGCTGGTGTATACCAACAGAAACTGAGAATCACAGTATTCAAAGCATGCAGACAGTGAGTATATTATACGGCTGTTGCTTTCCCCATGGCGGCCGCAACCGAATTCTACGACATGTCTTGCCTCAGGTCCGTATCGCCTATGATTCCCATTCCTGTTCATAGAAATATGCAGCCTGTACATAGCATCTCATGGACATTCAAAACCGTTGCAATGGAATCATGATTGAGTCCCTGTGCGCGTGACCCTAACACACAGTACTTGCCCAGGTTGCCCGAGTGTGTGCAATCAATTAATCACAAGAATTCAAATACTATCAAAAGAAATGTAAAATACTCCATGTTCTTTTTGTTGTCTTTGAAACAAATGGCCTTGTCTGTCATCTGGTTTGGTCCAATGCAATTGAGGTATTTTGGAATTCGGTACATGGGGTTGGGGTTGGGGGATGCAAAACATGTGCATCACTTCCAGACATCATTATCACATTGTGATCCTCCACAAATGATGCTCAATGCCTTACAACGCGCAGACAAATACCACCGTCTGCAGTTGTGACTGCAATGCCATGAACTGGGCCTGCGGTTGTGGATTTTGTGCAGTAGGACCTTGGCCTCACTGCTTTGCAATTCCTTGTCATCATGGGCACAGGCAAGAGCACAGGCACAGGCAGTGACAGAGGTCCAGGCCCGGGCACAGGCCCTTGGGTGTGCCTCACAGCTCCGCTGTAGTCTTTCGAAAGCACTACTTCATATGCAACCCCCCCCCCCCCGTTCCGGCGAGAAAAACCCAATGTTCCGGCGCAACGTTCCGGCGAGCCGTTTTTTCAGCAAAAGAGGTTCCCGGTGCCCAGGATCTCAGTCCCAGGGCGCAAACACACCTTCCTTTTGGTTGTTCGGTAGTTGGAGTAATGTGGAAACCCAAAGCATCCCTCAATTTGCAAAAAGTTTTTTTTCATCTCTCGGTCTGTAGATGGTTCCTGGTCAGCAGTATGTCAGAACCTGCCACTGGTCCAGTGGATATGCAATGGTCAACAGATCTGCAAGCGTGGGTTCAATCCCCTCCAATGGGCCACCGAAGTTTTTTTTGCACTTTTTGTCACTTGGCTCTGCCACCCACCGAAGTTTTTTGCACTTTTTGTCACTTGGCTCTGATCGGCATTCAAAGCTGTCCTTTTTTTAGTCCATGCAGAAACAAGTCTGAAAGAAAAGTGGCAACAGGCCGACAAATGCACACAAGTGTGGAATTGCATCAAACTGCACTTCACATCTCAGACAAGTGCCCATTCAGAAAAGCGCTTATTGATATCACCATTGACCATTGCATACAAATAACCCATTTGAGTGTCCTCGGCCATAAATCGTCGATCAGGAGTCAACAGGCCTTTCATAGCACGAAACGATGCCTCTGCAACACAACTGGTGATGGGAAAGGTTAATGCAGTCAGGGCATGGGCAGCCAATTCTTTCACAAAAACAACATTTCAACATCCCTGCCAGTGGATGGACGAACAAAAGTGTTACTGGCAAAGTGGACGACAACGGTTGACAGTAGCAGCAAGCGTTTTCACTGAAAAATATTGAGCCTCACAGAATCACAACGTTCCGGCAAAACGTTCCGGCACGTTCCGGCAATTCCGGTGACCGGAACGGGGGGGGGGGGGGGTTGCATATGCCTCCGATTACTTCCAATTGCAAAGAAGAACCGGTTCCCTTAGGAGACATGGAGACCCTGAAACATACCTCAGGGCCCCCCTACCCGACCCTAACACACAGTACTTGCCCAGGTTGCCTGAGTGTGTGCAATCAAATCACGGGAATTTGGATAGAATCGTATCAATCGTATGTGGGCAACGTAAAAAAAAGAATCTGAAATATTTCATGTTCTCATATTCTCGGTGGTTCTTTTTTTTTTTTTGAAACAATTGCCCCCGTGTGTCATCTGTTTTGTTCCAATACAATTGGGGCATTTTGGAATTCAGTACAAGGGATGGGGGGGCGGGGGGTCAAGTGGAGGGTAAATCAGCCAAAAAAGGTACTTTTTCGAGGGACGTCACATTAAAGAGGCGACAAAATGACGCATGTGTTAATGCCAAATGTGGCAATTTGGCAATTCAAAATGCCTACAACTTGAGTAGGTGAATGGGACCACAGCTATTGTGCATAGAAGCACCGCTCATTGTTGCCTGACAAAGCTACCCTGTGCCCGATGGGTGCACCTCCTTCCCAATGTAAATGTGTGCATGCAAATGGTTACCCTGAGCTTCAAACTCTGGTTTAGGGGGCATGGCCACCTTCTCAGGGTGCTTGTCTAATTTGACAGCACCAAATATGGGGAGCACCTGGCGCACAGTGCGGCACGGCTATTTGGCAACATCCATCGGGTAGGTGTTGTGTTGTCATTTGGATTTGTCCTCTCGCACCGGGCCCCTCTGCAGATATACTTATTTAGGACTGCATAGGACCACAACAGGCCAAGGGCCATTTCAAAGATTTTGAAGTGGGTGCCAATTCTATTGTGCTCTTTATTGTGCTATGCCTGTGGGAAGGAGGGGTGTTTCCAAGTGTTGTGGCCAAAGTGTTTGCTCTCTTTAGGGGCCATTTTGGGAGGGGGTAACAATCAGGATGTTTCAGCGTGCAGTATGCACACGGTGCGTGCATGGTGCACATGCTCCCCCATAGCATCACCATTTACCTCCATCAGGGTGTTGCGCGCACCGTGCAAAGTTTTCGTATGTGTGTTTACATGGGCGCTGCTTTTTGCCACATTGCAGACTCAGAAGCACAAAGTTGTGGTAAGGTGTGGTGTGTAAGGGTGCGTGCAACTGCATATTACCTCCTACCTCCTATTTTTGCATGTTGCTGTGTCGCTCATGGTCATTTTTGTTGTCCCTCAGCTTGGATTTACTATGTCTTTGTCCTAGGTCACCTCTCGCACACATGTTTCTTACCATCGCATGTGTACGCGTGAGCGAGTTCTGGCATTGGGTTGGGCTCTTCACCATAGCCCGGGAATTTTTGTGGATCCAATATGAAGGTGGTGGGAAAGCAATTGTCCACGAGGCTGCTGCACTCCAGTGTATCGAGTTCAAGATTGGAAGACACCATGATTAAATAACAACCACCCAAAGCCACCAGGGATTAACAGTAACCATGCTGAACACATCAAGAATTAGCAACCACCTGGAAGTAACAGCAACCATCCAGAAGCCTCTAGAAATCATTCACAAGCATCCAGGGACGCCCGCCATAGTGGTTTTGAGGGGGCCTCTTCACCGGGTAAAATCTCCAACGTGCAAAAGGTGCCACACTGTGCATGCACCATGCAACAACACCTCCCATGCACCGGTGAGCTAGGCTGCCCTTGTGGTTGTCCTTGTCATGCAATAATGAGTTACATCAACTGGTTTTTGCTTCTTGATGTTGGTCTTGTTGTTGGTCTTGGTAGTAGTTTGGAAGTTGAGAACAAAGAACGAGATCGAGAAAGCAAAGGGCGGTAACAAAACAATGCACAGTGGACAGAAGGTGGGGTGCAAGTCGCCTTTTTTATGTAACCTATTGCCGTGGAGGCTACATAATCCTTGCTGTGTGACGCGTCCTCAATTTACAGAGGGAGAAAAATTATTAGTGGCCCACACGTGGGCGGATTGGCTACATGACCCCTGCCGTTAGGGGTGTCCCCAACGCCTCATAGCAAGAGACAAAATCATCACTAGCCCACAAGTGGGCAGATTGGCTACAACACCCCTCTCGTCATGCTTGGAGTTACCAACTGCAAAAGGCATATCGTACCCCATACCTAGCCACCTATCTACCTACCTGTGGGATAGTTGCACAGTGTTGCATCTGTTGCACGCAAATTCAGCCTTTATGGACCCTCCAATTGGAAGTAAACGTTGAGTAATATGAGCATAGGCCATCAGAAGTTCAATTTGGCACTCCAAACACCCTGTTTGTGAAATTGGGATGTGTTGCCCTAGGCGTTCCTTTCTTGGGGCGTTTGGGAGCCATTTTGTGTCTCCTCGCTACTTTGGAGTTCCCAGTATGTCAGGGATTATGCAGCCACGTTACTCCGCTTGCACTTTGGAGACTGAAGTTTCTTGCACAGATTGAGGTTTTGGTGGAGGTGGGGGGGAGGACGAGGGGCGAAGGCACATGGGTACTTGATGCATTGCCTTCTCCTCCCCTTCCAGTTGATGTTTGTCCCCCCCCCAACGACCTACTGTGGTTTTTTATTACTCGCCATGATGGGCTTGCCTTGGCGGCCTTATTGTGCCCCCTGGACTGGGCAACAACAAATGGTCAATTGAAGTCCATATTGTTTGCCGGTGGGATGTGGGTACGGGTCAAGAGTGTGACACGATTTTGAGTATTGACCAAAACCTTGATACGATAAAGGCTATGTAGCCACATTATTTGTCTTAGCGCTTTGAAGTCCTCAAGAGGGTAGGGATTATGTTGCCATGGAATAGGGCAGGGGTTATGAGGCCACGGTATTTCTCTCTCCTTTGTCGACCCTGACAACATGTTAGGGTCATGTCACCACATTGAATGCTCTCCTCTTTGGAGACCATGATACCCCAATTAGACATATTGTTCAATCCGAATTTTGCTAGTTGCACGCACGAGGTCACAATTTCAATGGATAATTTGCAAAACATCGTGTGGTGTGTCCAATGTCACGTGGTACTAGTGCTGATGCTGAGATTCAGGATAGGAATGGTCCATAGCCGCGCCACCTAAAGCTTTCTTCGAGGACAAGGTAGGTGTGCAAGGTGCTGTTGCATTCGTATGTGCTTTTCGTTGGAGATCTCTTGGGCTGAGTTTTGGGCTGAGGCAAGTTCTCTCATGCTAGCTGTGCTGCATGTCGTCATGTAGCAACCGCACCTTCAGTTCTTGTTTTTGTGCCAGTGGTACCCCGGACAACCAGGGCGGTATTTGACTATTGTCGCGCTTTGTTGTGGACTTGTCTTCAGTGGGTTCTTCCTTTTGTCTTCAGTGCACCCAATGTCGAGGGTTGTTATTTCTGCCAATAGCGCCCTCTCCTGAGCTGTGCCATCTTCCCATGGACCTTGGAATGCGCGAGGGTGTTCCTGGGGAAGAGTACTCAGACCAGTCCACATCCGGTGGCTGCCTAGCATGCCCTGCACTCCGGCAGTGCCTGCAGCTTGTTCCGAAGCGCCACCATTGCCTCCTGCAGTCCAACCATGCGGTCCACATGTACTGCTTTCACGGGCTTGTGTGTGCTCTCCTCCTGGTCGAGAGCCTCATGCGGTTTGAACTCGCCTACATTGGCTTTGATGCCCATACGCTCGCTGTAGTAGCGTTTTGCGTCTGGGCCACGTGCTGCGGCTGGAAGCATGTGGCGTGTGCTGGGTTGCTGGCTGATCTGCTCCTGTCAGCATACATCTATGCCGCAGGTATGGCAGACAGCGGCGAAGCCATGCTTCAGACGGCTTTGGCCATCATTGCCTGCTCTTTCCTCTGCATGGTCTACGGCGACTCTTTGCCCCCTTCCCCGGGTGGCTTGGTCTGCTGCCACTCCTTTGTGACGGTCCTGTGTCTTGCTTTCAACTGCTCATGGGTCACGTTGCTGACTGTCTCAGACCCAACCTTCCGGGCCCGTCGGATGTTGCAATTCGTTGAACTTGGGCTGATGGTGATCGCTATGGCCAAGCTTTTGCCAGGCTGTGTTGCTTCCCCTCAATCTGCACAGCCCCTGAGAACACTGGCTGCAGCGACCAACATACAGTCGCCACGCACACGGTCTGTTGGTGTACAGTCCTCCGATCTGGATACTCCCGGCCTCCCGATTTTAGACGTGCAGCCTCCGGATACGGACTCCAGATCGGACTCTTACTCGCTTGGGCACTTTCGGTTTGGGGAGGCCGGAAGCCCGGCTGCTAGCCACACCCCTGTCACCGACAGCAACAGTGACTGCTCGCCGGCCCGTGTGTCATCCCGCAAGGGCAGGCACCTCAGCATACACTTTTCAGACACCCCCAGCACCGAGCTGGAGCCTGTCGAGTATGACGACAGCGAGGATGACAACGACGACGACAGCGACATCAACGATGACAACGCGGCTGACAACAACAATGAGTCCTTCGACTTGGGCAAGTCGCTGGGCAGTTTCCGCTTCGGAGCAGATCCTGGTCCTTTGAGCCCCTCATCCCAACACAGCGATCTCCCATCGCCCCGTAGCAACTCGGATCCTCTGCACAATTTCCGGTTGAGCGGGGACCAACGGGAGACTTCCACTGTGACGGATAAGAGTCCTGCTACGGAGCACGCCGACGCCCACCCCGAGACCCCGCAAATCAGCATCTGCCGAAGCAGTTTTCCCAGCGACGGCGATATTCTCAGCGGTGAGACTTCAACTTCGGCCGGTCTCTCCTCGTCGTTCTCCGCGGACGTAAAGCCTGCCACCTTTGTTCCCCAACACCCTCCGACCCTCATTGCGCAGCGACCTGCTTCTGGTGGATCATTTTCGAATGGCCTGTCAGAACTCTCGGCGGTCTCAATTCAGCGGGTCGAAAGCGAAGTGTTGGATAGAGAGGAGACGGAGACAGATTCTGGGGAGGACCGAACTCGGGTGTGTTGAGCGGGGCTGATGGACACGGCTATGGACTGCCAGCCCTCCACCGGTTCTGTACAGGTGGTGTCTAGGCATACCGCATGCACTTGCCCACGGAAAATTTTGCAACAATGCTTCCCACCATGACCAGAGCAAGACCCTCCCCCCTTTGGTGTTGCTGCTCTTGTGGTGTTGGATAATGGTGCCAGCAGTTCTTGCGGCCAAGGAATCTACAGCTGGGGAGGCGAGTGCACGTTCACTGTTGTTTGGTGAGCCGACTGATCTAAACAAACACAGCCTGTGATTGATGTTGCTGGCATAGCTTGTATGGTCAGGCTCAGGATCCTTCAAAGCCAATGGTTATGGCGAGTGTGGGGTTGGGCGTTGAGTGGTGTTCATCGGAAAGTTTGGGTTCATTTTCATGGTTCACCTGTTTCATGGGTGTTACCCTTAATGGGTTGGGTGACTTCTCTGCAAATCTGGACCCCCCCCCCCCCCTAAGGGGTCTGCTCAGAGGCAGAGGAGAAAGTGGTGAAGTTGCCAACAATCAGCTCGGGATGTGTCTCGTCTAGAGACCTGGTGCAGTATTCTCATTGCAATGTGATGCAACCAGGAGGATGATCGCAATGTGATGCAACCAGGAGGAAGGGGTGGTCTGGATCAAGGGCTGAAAGGGCCAGGCCCACTTGGTGCTTGGTTTGTGTTCAAGGGTCTTATCCTTTGCCTCCGTTGTTGGGCATCCACAGTACTGAGTCGCAGCCCCTGGACGAAAGTATTGACATTATGAGATGGTGGATTGGGATGGGTTCATGGGAAGGGTCAGTCAAGGCAGTGAGCGTGTCTCTGGGAAGTGTAGGAAGGGTGTGGCGGATGCATGACGGATGCCACGATTTCTGAGGTTTGCTCTCAATCAGCTACACTCTTGAAAAAAGTTCATCACTTGACAAATCTGACAGCGGTGTGGTGCGTTTGAACGACTGCACTACCAGAGGCTACAGGGTCAGGTAAGAATGTGCCAACAGCCCGAGGGGGGCGGCCGGTTCGAATCCAGACACCCAACCCCCCTGCCCTCCCCCCTCCCCCTCCAGACTTTCTTCAAATTGAGATTTTTAGAAAACCTGGTGGCGCCGCGCTGCAGGCGCCAAAGAATTTTTTCCGGGCACATGGTATGGAGTTAAATTGTTCATCCCCCCTGTGTGTGTATACTCAAAATGCTCAGTTCACATTGGGGAGTTCAAGAGTAGTGCATAGTATGCTTAGTTGGAACCACTTTGATCTATCCCCACTATGGGGACCCCGGAGAAGAGATTCCTCAAAATTCTTAATTCGCTCACCTTCAAAATTTCTGGTTTTCCCCACTCCATTGTATACCACGAACCGCATGATGTACACCTCACCGCATGACAACTCCACTCCCTTGTGTATCGCGAACCCCATGTTGTGCACCTCACCCCATGACCGCCTTAGGACACTTCCCCCTGAGTTTTTTGGTACCCATTGCAGGAAATACCCAAGCCGATGGCACCCTATCCATTTGGGTAGGGGCGGAGCGTGAGTCAGGCAACCTGGGCAGCATTACCCCCCCCCCCCCGCGGCGCCCTCTGAGACCCCCCCACCAACAACCCCCCCCTCCCCCCAGACCCCTAAAATTTTTCGCACACGGTTGGGTGTCAATATTTGAACAGGCCGCCCCCCTTGGAACAGCTGAACAGATGCCAGTGGTGCGGTTACACTGTCCATCCACACCTTCCAATTGAACCCTACCTCCTGGCTTGCCACCCTTCCTCCATGTTTTTGTTCAACTTTGTTTCAGGGCTACAGCACAGCAAGCAGCAACGCCAGCTCCGATTGCTTCCTTGATGCAAGACGCAAGAGCCGCCCTGACGCTTTCACAATTCCAGGGCCTGTCAATACTGGCGCATCCATTAAAAGCAGTGGCAGCCGTTTGCAACGTCAATTACAGTCGTTAGCACACATCTCTGCTTCCAAGTCTGTCAGTGAAAGCTTTCGCCAGTGTTCTTCCCACCGCCTGCTGCCTCGCTCCCCAGGCACACCAACCACTATTTCCGGGTATGTCGCTGCCAGCATCCAGGGTCCGGAGGGAGAAATTGCAGCCGCACGCAGCAGAGCACAAAATCACAGCAATTCCCTGGACAGAGGCGAAGAAGGGGTTGTGGGAGTTGGGCAGGATTGGGAACAGGGCCTGCGTGAGTGCCGGCAGAGGGGGTGAACAGTATGGGCAAGTTTGGGTGCCCGAATAGGATGCTCGGGGGCCAATTTTACCGGAGAATTTCGGGACCAATCGTTGACCTGAAAGGGAATTTGAGAATCCTGGTTGCGGCAGTACGCAATTTGATGTTTGTTGCGCTGTGGGGGGACAAAGAGTTGCCTAGCGCAGCGGCGCTATTACATAACCTCAGGGGCACCCCTCAATTTGAAGACCGCAGTGTGACTGCCAGACTCGGGGCAGTTCTCGGAGCAGGGGCCTATGGGACCGTGCACATCTGCCTGGATGAGAACAGCGGGGAGCTCCTGGCGGTCAAACAGATCACGTGTGACTTGCATGACCCTGGGCTGAAGGCGAAGCTCAAGCAGCTGTCGACGGAGGTGTCCATCATGAGGAGACTCACACACCCCAGGTGCACTTTGGCCCATTCCTTGCGTGAACGCTGGTACTAGGGTGTGGAACATGAGGACCTCCCCAGGGTCCCCTTCGGACTTCCCTTTAGAGAGAGAGTGTGTTTGTGTGGGGGGGGGGGGGGCAACCTGCCCAACTCGGGACCCGATTCAATAGGTTCCAGGATTGGACACCAGAAATCGGCACTGTAGTGGAACTGAATGATTTTCGATGGGATATGTTGTTGTGCATTTGTCTCGTTTGTTAACAGATGAAGAGATATTTCTCATGGCAAGGTGTGCTGTTTGTTACAACAAGGCGTCAGAATTCATTGTCACAGACCTTGGTGGACCTGAGCAAGCCGTATTTGCAGCACGGCATCCTGACTTTTCGAGAGAGGCCAACTTGTCTTCACTTTGTGTGTGTTACCAGCAACCGTCCTGTTTCTTTGCTACAAGACACCAACAGCAACATTTGCTGCAACAATATTGGTATCCCGGGGGGGGGGGGGCGACTCCGCGGCTCCTAGGATGCCAACTACCCCCCCCCCCCTAGGGGCCTCCGGCCAACAGTTAGTTGCCAAAGGTGTCGCCCTCAGGCGTCCATGGGCGCCAAAGGCGCCCGATGCTCCATGAACACCAAAGGTGCCCTAAGGAAAATTCTATCCACTTTGCACCCCAACACTATCCTTAAACCCAACCTTGACTCTAACGCCCACCCCCAACCCTCAGCCTACTCCTAACCCTACACCTACACCTAACCCTAATCAAGACTGAATATTGGGACCGAGCTGGTGGGGGAGGGAACATCAGCTATGACTGGTGAGGGACATCAAGAATGATTCACACATTGATGGCTCTTGACAAAGTGGAATCAGCTTGCAAGTGAACCCCATCACCACAAGGCCCACTTTCAAGGCTTTTTGGACTTCTGAGGGGCCAAAATGCCCCAAAATGGGCTCAAAATGGGCCCATTTTACCCGTTTGTGCACCCCAAATGGTCTAGGATGAGGTTTGGAAAAATGCGTTTTTGACCCATTTTTGACCCATTTTTGGTCCCAAAACAGCGCATTTTCAAGGCATTTTGGGATTTTCGGAGGACCAAAATGGGCCACCACAGGGTCAAAACAGTCCAAAAACACTTGTTTCAGCGTCGCACATGGTCTAGGATCATTTTTGAGAAAAGTCATCTTTTTGCCCCTACTGGACCCTGTTGACCCATTTGGGCACCCGCCTGTTTGGGCTTGAGCTTGCAGCTTGCGGCCGCCTAGTGGGCGTAGGTATTGGGGTCTAGGCGTCCGTTTGGGCAGTTTTGAGGGGTGGAAACCACAAAAAGTGGGGGGTTGCGGGTGGAGTAGGTGCCCTCGGAATCGCACTTTGAGCCATGTAGCCAAAGATATGGCCTATTCTTGGTTTGTGGTTGTCGGCATTTGAGCTTCTGGGGGCCTTTTTGGGCCGTTTCCGGGACATATCATGGAGTTAGAGGGCCGCAAAGAGCTCGTTGACACGGGGAAGTCAAGCCGCACGTGGAATGTACCCACCATTTCCCTTTGTTTCGCCGTTTTGAATGTGTTTCACGGCTTTTTTGGCCCAAAAATGGCTATTTTTGGCCCTACACTGCAGTTTTTGAAACTGAGGTCCGCCACTTGCGAATCCTGTTCCCGGCCGCCACCGTTGAGTTTCTTGCTCAAACTTTGTGTGATTGTACTTCACACCCATAGGTATCATCCACCAAAATTTCATCGGAATCTGAAGCACCACGACGGAGGTCTGATTTTTCCCCATTTCGCGCGTGCTGCTTGCTTGCTTGCTTGCTGCTTGCTTGCTTGCTTGCTTGCTTGCTTGCTGCTAAACCTGGTAGGTCCACCCTAGACACTAAAAAGGGTGATAAAACCAAGACTGGTTCCACCAGCTCGGTGACCCTAGCCCTAACCCTAGCCCTGGCTCTCACCCTAGGCTAGGGTCAGAGTGAGTGTTGGGGTCCAAAATGGAGAGCAATGATGTGGCAAAAGCAGCCATGAATGAAAGTTGGGGGATCTTGTTCAGCCCAATCAACATGGGTGGCATGGCCAAACTAGCTGGCTGCAAAGGTTAGGGTTAGGTTTATGGTGATGGTATGGTTAGAGGGAGGGCAAGGGGAGGTAAGGGGAGCCTGTGCCCCCCCACCCCCCCCAACACCCCAAATCGCCCCACTTGGACCCCCCCCCCCACCACCCTAAGTTGCCCCACTTGGACCCCCCCCCCAACCGACCCTCCCGGAGCCCCCCCCCCCCTAGCCCCTCCTATACCCCCCCCATTCGCCCTCCCTAATCCCCCCCCCTTCCAATGCCCCTCCCCCCAAGGGGCCTCCGGCCAACAGTTAGTTGGGGGGGTAGTTGGCGTCCAGAACCGAGGGGTTGCCCCCCCCCCCCCCCCCCGGTGTTGGTATCTTTGTCAAAAATTGACATTACCTGTACCAACAGAACGAAATGGAAATGTGCCAAGTATGCAAAGGAAGATCGCGCTGTGCTGTCGCAGACTCTCACAGTACAACAAGTGCTCAGCCCAAGAACCCTTGGTCCCTCCATGGTGTTCACAGGATGTGATGCCCCACGTGCAGCCTCCTGAGTTCAGTGCATTGTGCCCACCAATTCTTTGCCCTCATCCGGTGGAATTTTGCCCAAACTCAGTGACCATCCGGCAGGGATAATTGAAATTCATAGGGGGGACCAATGAAATTCATAGGGGGGGGCAATGAAATTCATAGTGGGGGCCAATGAAATTCTTAGGGGGAATCAATGAAATTCATGGGGGGGATCAATGCAATTCATAGGGGGGATCAATGCAATTCATAGGGGGGATCAATGAAATTCACACGGGGATCAATTTGGGGCGGGGGTCGCAGGACCCCACCCTATTCTTCCTTTGGCAGTTCTGCCATTGCACCTAAGAGGCGCACAAATGGTCACTGGGCTGGCAGAAAAAAATGGGAACACTGCAGCAGGTGACTGATTCAATTGTTGCCTGGGAGAAATTGGGGGCACTGTTCACCAGGTTGAGACATACCAGCCTTGGCCCAAAAGTAAAAAGATCTGGTATAAGGGGGTCCATATACACAACATTTCGTCCATGTGTTTACCCAAACAGCAGCTTGTTTTCCTTTAAGACTTTTCCAGTCCAGCTTTCTCATACTCTCTTCTGTTTCCGTGCTTGTATTCACACCTTTGTGGAGCAAAGATTTTTTCCCCGCGAAAACTATTAGCATATTGCTCAAAAGGGTTGCCAGCTCTTTTTTGGTGGTGGTGGTGGGGTAATTTTGGAATCTGCATGAAAAGGGTTTTCACAGCGGCATTGGTCAGCGATGGCCAGCTCAAGATCATGTTGTAGTATTGGACAACACTGGCAAGTGGAACAAAGGGCCTAGAGGGAATTCTGTGAGACTACTTTCTCTGAGGTGGCTGCTGCGTTTCTGCAACGTTGTGCTGAAATCGTGAAGAGGACCGGCTAGAAGTATGCAACGCCCGATGTTGGTGAGATGTGGGAAGTGGTCAGAGATGTTGGGTTGCCCTACAAGGAGTATATGGACATTGACACAACGGTATGTGACAAGCGAATCTGCATTGAAAGGGCCGTGTTTCCACTGAGTTTCACTGTCAATAGTGAAACTACCTCTGTCTTGCTCCTCAGCGTACCAAGGCTGTCAATGAGTGGAGGGGTCTGGCAAAGTTCTGTGGGATGATACTGCATGTTGGCGACAAGTTCACCCAGGCTGTTGCGGCGTTTGACGAGAAGAAGTGTTTCAGCCATGTTGCCTTCAAGGAAAGTGCTGGGCTAGTGCGGTCGTACTGTTTGGAGTTTGTCAAGTGGGTGGCGAGTCTAAGGTCCACAATCAACACCACTACAATCTCCCACAAGCTCAGAAACCTGAAGTGCCTCTATCACGTCCGGAGTCATGTGTTCTGCCAAGGCAATCCAGAGATCCACGACAGCCAACATATGCGTGTTGCCGTCTACTCACATTCGTTGTTTCCTGAGTCCACTGTATGACGTCGCACTGTTTCACTGTCAACAGTGAAACTCCTTTCGTGTCTCATTGCAATGCAGGAATTGAGGCCACCGTGCACATGCTTTGTAACGCAGTCAAGTGGGATGAGAGGTATTGGGCACTGGGTGCGACAGGCTGCGAGGCAGCGAGGTACCGGCGGGACTGGTCAACCAACATGGCAAAATTTGCGGAAGGCAAAATTCTGGCAGGACCCTTTGCGTGCTGACACACGCAGGTCACTGTGTGAAGCACTGTGTGCTGAGGACACTGAAGCTGGTAGTGGGGGAGCTCCATCTGAGTTGGACGGAGTGTGCACTGCTGCCTTTGCTGGAACCCAGAGGACGATCCACTTCAATGGCGACGTGGGCAAGCATCTGTCTGCCAAGGCCCACCTCTTGTATATTGAAGTCCCAGAAGGAAGTGAGACATCATTTCTGCCGCCGGGATTTGGAAAGAAGCTTGCCGCTAAAGGGGTCCCTACAATCTTGTACGGTCCAAATGTGAAGTACACCCTGGCGCGTCTGTTCGAAGAGGCTGCACCACAGTGGGAATGGCGGTACACCTGTATCCGACTGTACACCCCCGGAGAAGACCTACTGTTCACAAGCAAAAAGCCTAAACAGTTGACAACACAAACCCTGTGCGCTGTATTGGTGACACCCGGAAGTATTGCACAGCACCCGCCATACGCTGCTACAAATTTGGAGTGGAGGTCATCATGGTTCCGCTGGCTCCCGGGATTGGTGGCTGGAGGACTTGTGGTACCAAGTGTACCAGAGCTGCCGGCAATTGTGGTGATGTTCAGCGCCCTCCGCAAACCGACACAAGTGTATGGGATGACAGCAGCACTGATTGCCTGCTTGCCTGGCTGGTTGTTGAGGCTCTGGGTACTGGATGCACGGGGAGTGGGGACCGACTTGGTCAAGCAAAACCTGGTGCAGGCTGTACAGCAATGTGCACGGGAACCAGCAGCAGACTTGCAAACCGAAGGAGAGCTGTGGCAGGCCGGAACGCCGGTGAATGCGCAGCAACTGCGCCTGCTTGATAAGAACCTCCGACATGAAGTCAAAGCGGCAGAGAAACTGGATCACAAGAGGCGGAGGTTGGTTCTAAAGCAACGGCAAAAGGATGAACTGGCAGCGGCAAAAAAGTCACTAAAGGAGAATGGTGCAAAGGCTGTTGAGCACAGGCAAGGAAGCCAGCATCAGAGGCTCCTCGACAGCCCATGCGGTGCCACCACCTCTTCAGAAAACCGGACTGTCCGAGGAGGTTTCACTGTTGACAGTGAAAGTGTCGGTCCTGAAGCTGCCTCATCCAGTGCTGTCGATCCTGCAGTTCATGTGCCCCCAACTGACCTGGAACCTGCTTTCCATGCTGTCAGTGCCGAAGCAAAGCCAGCTCCGAAGTCCGCTCATGCGAACAAGAAGGCGAAGTCCAAGACCACTGCCAAGACAGGTGCAAAGGGGCAAAATGAGCAAACCACCCTCACTCAGATGGACATGGAGGCTAGGGTGGATGTACAGAGTATTGACAAGGCCCAACAGCAGGCAATTGCAGCGCAGATCGAGGCTACCAACAATGCGGGTTCTGGCGGACGAGGAGCTCCAGGGCTGAAACGCAAACCCAAAGCACAAGCCGTGACCATCCCCAGTGTGGCTCAGCTTGAGCAGGCTTCCTGGAGGACCCGCAGTGCAAAGCAATAGGCTGAATGGGAGGACCTGTCAGTTGTGCTTTTTTGAGAAGTGCTTCTGGCTGTACTGTTGCTGCCCTGACAACGTCTGTTGGTTTACTAGGTTATCACACTGTACTTTCACTGTCAACTGTGAAACACACTGCCATAATGACACATGTACCCGAAATGCCGGAAACCGGTGTTAGATTTTTTCCTGTCATTGCACTGCTCTGTGATGACCTACTGCACAGTTTGGTCTGGAAGTCCACTATGTGCTTTTGTTTTTCAACAGACAGGAACAATTATTTATAAACCATAAACTGTACCCTTCAGCTTGTGTCTTGGACTGCATGGACATATGACACTGTCCTTGTGTATCTGCACTGTACTTCACTGTAGGAGCCACGTACTGTTTATCTTCTATGTCAGTTTCACCAACAGGGTCATATATCTGGTGTATTGTTTCCACGTTGCACCTCGGAGTGCAGTATAAAACTCTGTTTCACTGTTAACAGTGAAACTCTCTCCCTTGCTGATGTCATTTGCCAGCGACAGTATTTTTCATTACAGATATGCTTCTACACATGCAGGTACACCGTGTGCACAAGTGCCCTACCTGTGTTTTGTGTTGCTCCTTTACATACACTCGTTTGTCACAGGGGGAAGTTGTTCGTGGCTGCACCTGGTCCACAGCCGCACATGGGATGGAATGGAGGGGCGGGGGGTTATGGGGATTCAGTCCATCACACCTCAATGCTTCTATGTCAGTTGCTGTTTCACTGTTGACAGTGAAACATTATGAAATATGGCCCCCACAGTGCAGTTTTGGGAAATTGAATTTTTGTGTCAGTTTCACTGTTGGCCACATAGGCCAACTGTGAAACTTTTTGCCCGTTTTCGGGCTCCCTGTCCGCCCGGGATGTCAGGTTCGTACCCCCAAGTGGTTGTAGTGGCCATGTGGAAGCTTTGCGCACTATCCCTGGCAAGTATGGCATCGGGTGGGCTTTGGTGCACGCCTTACAATTTTTGGTGTGCCTCCCATGGCGCAAGCGCCCTATGCACAGAGGACACCTCGCCCCATTGCCTCGAAGAAGAGATGTCGAAGATGTTAGGGACAAAGGACTCATGGATGGCTCTATTACAATGGCCCAACCAACACCAGAGGTTGGTGGGAGAGACTCGGTCCATGGCTATGGAGCTTGGAGGTCTGGAATAGGGGTCTCCCATGGGTGGTTGCTAAGCCCTCAGGTGTATTGGTAGTAGGAAAAGGCGCACAAGAAGACCCAAAGCGTACGTGAACTTCAATTTGGTGAGAAGGTGGGGATTAGGCTTGGGGCTTGAGGCTTCTCTCCACATTTAGGCACGTATACTAGGTGATTACTGAGAGGCACTTGGATGATGCATTCCTTCCGCGGGCCTTGGAGAAGGCGCTTCTTTGCTACCTGCTACCGCACGACAAGTTGGCACCCTACGACCGAGTGCGCCACGTCCCCAAAAAGGAGGAATACCCTTTCTAGGAGTGGTCAACCGCGGACTAGCCAAGTCTAGGGCACTCTGAGATTTCCACTGTGGGCTGCCGAACATACCCTTTGCGAGGGTATCCGAGTGTCAGTGTTACCTTGGTGTGTCAGGGAGTTTGACCTAGCAATTGGTGCAAGTGGCTATGGAGGTCTGGAATAGGCTGATGGGCTGCAACTCCTCATGCACAAACGTGGCCATGATGTACCAGGAACAAGTTGCCTCCCGTAGGCAGTCCCAATCTCACAAAGGGACCTGAACTGTATGGCGGGAGGTGCCAACGGTGAAAGTGGGGCAAGGAGTAGGTGTGCCTCCACTAACCCCGGAGCCCTCCATTACCACCGGCAGATAGAGACTAGTGCGAGGTGGCTCCCACGACCAGAGGGCATGGTGCATTCTAGGAGGCCTTCGCATGCTTGTGGTGAACACCCTACTTGGCATGGCAGCCGCACGTGCCTAGGGCAGCAGGGCTATGGCCCCCATGGCTGGGCTGTGGTCCCATATGGCTGGTATGCTAACCCCGATGTCCTAGTGGTCTTGAAGCTCCAGTGGTGGGCTCAAGTTGTATGGGCATCGCAAGCTGCCCTGCAAGGTCTTTAGGGCAGGCTGGTGGCCAGGATCTGGGGCCAAGGGGAGACCGGTAGATGGGACAAGACTGTAGCAATGGCGGCGGCGAATGGTACCACACAAGGACACAGGTCCATGCAAACCAAGACCCCCCCGTCTCATGAGGAAAGCGGGGGCATGCCATGACTGTGCACTGCTACCATTACATCCTGGAGATCGGAGCCATGGGTACCAAAGGGGATGGCAATGTGTGGGGATAGATACCTATTCCCATGGATACCCCCGAAAAGGTACCCAACCCCATGAGTCCGTATCATGTGTACCCATGTGTGGGGGGGGGGGATTTTGGCTGCTGGTAGCTGCCTATGGGGTCAGAGGATATGCTGCATTTTGAGGACCACAACTCTCCCTTTGCAGGCGTCCATGTACCTTTTTTCTACCTGCCATTTTCCTCTCTTCTGCTCTCCCGCTTTCCTAGACAGCCCCCACTCTCCACTTGCTGGATTTCCTCCATCTCTCGCGCACTGTCTGTTTCAGTCTGGTAAACTATGTGGCAATGGCCAAAACTGGCGCCAGTACCATTTCTATCTTCATGGAGTACGTGCCTGGGGGCTCTGTGGCCTCATTGCTGGATGAGTTTGGTGCTTTTTCCGACGAGATGGCGGCACGGTACATCGTTGAGGTGTTGGATGGCGTGGTTTTCTTGCATGATAACAATGTCATCCACCGGTGTGCCTTTCACAACTCAGGTCAGGCATATGTTAGGAGCGCAGGTAAAATGCAAAAGCACCCGATCTTGGATTGCAAGGGGCATGATTGTGTAATGGTTTCCATGCGCGGTTGTCAGGGGGTCCACACAAATGGAGCGAACAGGTGAGGCTGAGGGTTAGCTGGAGGGTAAGGCAGGTTGGTGGCCCACCAGCTCAGTGACTATTTCGTGCTGCAAAATATACATCTTGGAATGTGCCACAGATCAGAATGAGCCAAATTGCACACGTCAAATGGTCAACACCCAAAGGGCAATTTCTTACTACATCAGCCGCTCAATACATTAGCTCTTTGTCCTCAAATTCTGCGGTTAGGAATGCATGCACTCAACTGCGCTTCCCCAGCCACATTGATCCACGCACAAATGTCAATCTATGTACTCAGACCATTCATTTGCGTGCACAACAGTGGCTTGCACCCTCTGGTGTGTGCCCAACACAGCAGCCACACACAGCTGCTGACGATTTGATGACCTGGTAATACACTGCATCACGCTTCTGATGCACTGGTACCATTCAATTGATTTTTTGTTGCATCTTGGTTCCAAATTCTTGTCTCTTTTCCGCTTGTTCCTCCACTTAGCTTTTCTTCAAACGAAGTGTTATCACCGCTCTTGTGCCATTGCAAGTTGGTGTTTTCAATCCTGACAAATGGTATAAATAGAAGTACAACGTCCGCCTATCCGGTTACCTGTGTCGTTGGCCATGGTCTTTTTTGTTCGGGGTTTCTATGATGTAGAGGTTTGCTACATTTGGCATGCTTACCCCCTTATTTTTCAAACTCATCCTTTTCAAATGGCATGGTTACCTGAGTGCCTCTAGCAACCAAATGGTGCTGACAGCATTCATCGTTATTCATGTCTGTTGAAAATCTTTGTGGTCCATAGCATCCAGAATGCAGAGTCCTGGAAAGTTTCAATTATGCTCCAATCCACTTGTGCTGTTTGTGTGCATGCCTGCTTCCAATTATTGGTACACGTTGTCACAGTTGTCACAGCACACCATCTCACAGACTGCATCGCCTGCATTCATTCTGCTCTGACCATTTCCTTGCTGGCATTACACGCAGCAACGCATTGAAGGATCTTTGCACTCAAGCCTGCATATCTCTCAGGGATATTAAAGGTGCGAACATCCTTGTCAGTACCAATGGTGCTGCTAAATTGGCAGATTTTGGCTCGGCTTTTATCCTGGAGGCCATGTCCTCAACTGCAAAGGGTTGCCATGGTATCTGCGTTTTCCCTCTGTGGCTTTGGCATGTGCATGCCTTTTGATGACTAAAATGTGAATGCGAACGGCAGATTGTCTGGGCCGTGGTAGTGAACGATGGTGCCTCAGGCTTGGGAACTCATCGAATGCACAAGCTTTGAAAGCTGGGCAACGAGACCCCGCCTATTTGGTCACGTTTACCTCATTTGCCACATTTGGGTTACTTTCCACAACTATCCAACTAGGAATGCAACGTTTCATGGCCCTCCATAATTCTCTTTGCTATAATTGAAATGACGTGCCAGGTATAAGCACCAATGCACTCAAAATCAGTAATGAAATATGGAACAAGCACCAATGCACTTTGAAATGGGTGATGAAACACATGTTGACACATGTTGACATGAGCAACACCAAAGCATGCAATTCCCAAGTTAAGGTGCTTTCGCTGTTGCATCCTGACGGCCCATTCAGCAAGCACGCTACGTGCAAATATGGGCCAGGTTTGCAAGGCCAGCTGGGTGTAGACACTTTTGCGGGGACCTGTTGAGAAATATCTTTCACCTTGCAGGAATTTAGCCCCCTCAGTTCAGCTCTTGCTGCATTGTGGAGGCTCAATCCAAAAAACAAAAAGGAAAGCTTAATGGAAGGGAGCACATTGATGGGGGTGCTTTGAGTGCTGCTGTCAGATCCCACACCCGTTGATCGACGAGTACTATTTCTCCAATGCTCTTCTTTGTTTGTTGCCCCACCCCCGTCTGTGGTATCATTACATGCGCCACAACGCAGGGACCATTTTCTGGATGGCCCCTGAGGTTTTGCAGGAACAGAATTATGGAATGGAGGTGGACATATGGTCTATTGGGGCCACTGTGATGGAGATGGTGACGGCATGTCGGCCTTGGTGGCACACTGGTATGTGCCTCATCTGCATGTGCTGTGCATGGTTTCTGTTGCATGTCTACAAATAGCCCCCCATTTCAATTCTGGCGCTTTGTGCCTTCCTGCTCCATTGATCTGGATTCGACTCTGGTCCCCAGGTAATCACTTACAAATGGGTGCCACACCGGGGATGAGCGAGCTTGCTTCACATATCCCCTCTCCTTTTCAAGTTGAGAAAGTGAGATTTCATAAAGCATCAGGGATGTTCATCACAATCCATTGTTTGCAGGGGTAGGGCAGCAGGTACAGTTTTGGTGAATAGAGCACGCAATAGTACGCAAGCCCTCCCCCTTGATCTCGCACGCCCCCTCCCCACTCATAATCCATTAATGGCAAGCAGCCCTGGTTACCACCCCGCAGCACCCCTCACTCAGTCGCCAAGTACGTACACCCTCCCCTCTTATGTAGTACCTCGTCTACGCTCTTAGGCTACTGGCTTTGACAGCTTTCTTTTTCAGCTTTTTGTCCAGGCCCTCAGGAAAGTGGCCTGGACAATTTTGCAGCCGCTCGCCCAGGCCTCCAGGAAAGTCCCCTTAATGATGAGGAGGGATAAACCGGTCCTGTCCACACCCAATTAACCTGCCCACACCAGAAACACCCAGCCTCTATGCCCCCTGCCCCAATGGGGTACGGGAGGGATCAGTGGCACTAAGGCGGCTACAGCATAGCTTGTTTGCGACCCTCCCCCATAACCACAGCAAAGTTGCGCAAAACACACACACACACACACACACACACACACACACACACACACACACACACACACACACACACAAATAAAGAAACCCGTCCAATGAACCCCCTCCCTCTCAGTCGAAACACCCATAAGGTTGGGGGTGAAGGGGGCCGGTTCAAAAATTGTGAGAGCTGGCGGGGGGGGGGGGGGGGGGGGGCGCTCGTGACGCCACTGTGACAATGTCCCCGTTTTGGAACTGCCCTACCTGCTGGCATTGTGGCTTTGGGGGCTGGTGCCTGGCATTTTGCCTCCCCATAGGCACATACCTTGGTACACACCTACCCGCACGTGGAGGATGCCCACGAAAGGTGAACAAGTACATACAGCCGGAAGCTCCAACCGGCATACTCACTCAGCCTTCGTAGCAGCCTCCTCACAGCACCCTTCAGCAGAGCAGTCTGCTCTGTTTGCTGGCCACAACTTCTTTGCCTTATGAACCAGAACCGTGACAAAATTTTGCTTCCACCACATCCAGTGAAGGGAGCACAACAATCTCCGGCGACAATATTGCAATGTGAGTATGAGGACAGCACCCTCCTTTGCACCTTTTGCCCCCTTTTGTTGTGGCCATGAACAAGCGTGCAAACGTTGCCATGGGTGCTGAGATTTGGTGAACATTGGTAATTGTCCCCGAAATTCTGGCCTGGTCATGGCATTCGTGATTGCACCTGTCACTGTTCCTGTCGCTGTTGCTGCTGCTGCGATGCACTGTGTGCCAATGCTTCCCGGTTCCAAGAGCCGGTGCCACCTGCCTCTCCAGCTGGTGGCACAGCTTTCTAAACCCCACTCACTGGCCTCCAACACACCTGTTGCAGGTCTGAATGCCATTCAGATGGTCCCGATCATCTGCGGGACTGTGACGAAAGACAACCCTGATGGTGAGAATGCGCCCCTCCCTTTTCCTGGCAAGACAGTGGAAGGCCGAAGAGAGAGCATTGGTTCTGCCCTAGATTTCATGATGGATTGCATGAAGCGCGACCCAAAGCAGCGCCCAACACCGAAGCAGGTCGGCCCTATTGGCTGGGCAAAGCGCCAGCGCCCGTGCTGTGCCACTGCAATGCTCTTGGGAGGGGAAGTCAGATGTTCCATTGCGGGGGCAGGGGGGCTAGAGTCCCCAAAAGGAAGCTGACTTGTCCATCCTTTGTGGGCGAATGAGAAAAGGCCGGAGCAATTTTTTTTGGCAAGTGCTGAACGGGTGGGGCATATTGGACCACTCAACACTTCTCATGGGTATGGCCCCGCACCGTTCATGTGCATCGCAGGTTGCTGACTTCCGGGCGCCCCACCCCCCTCCTCCGCCTCTTTCGACGTCTACAACATCTACAACAGTGGTCAAACGGAGGGACTGCCCCCCCCCCCCTCTCCTGCACCTCAAGTGTGCGTGAGTAACTGTGTCCCAAGCCAAGCAAGTGTTCCGCAACAAGAGGGTCTTCCAATGCAGCCGCAGAAAAGCTAGACCAGCCAAATGGTTGCAAGAGGCAAGAGCAAGGTGGCAACAAAGGAGGCAAGAACTTTTTCCAGGTGCGAGGGAGGGGTTGTGGGTCCATGGGGTGGAGCCAAAGAGGAACAATCAGACCAGAAACCCCACAAGAAGAATTCCAAGACGCAAGGGAGGAGCTGAGGGTCCAGGGCACCATGTAGAGCTGGAAGCAGGGGAATGGGAAGCAAGCAGCCCCCCACAAGAAGAAGTGGTGGGTGCAAGTGGGCACCGGATTCCGGTGGGGGAGAAGATCAAGTCGATGGGGATGCAAGAGAAAAAAGAGTTGGAGGGGAAGACAGGGGTGGTGGACGGCATCATATATAAGCACAAGGGAAGGTGAGAGTAGGATTGGATTGCGGCAAACACGAGCTGGTGTCAATAGAAAGAGTGGGAAGGGGACAAGATGGGGAGCATGTGAATGAGGCTGGAGATCTAACAACAACACAACCACTGCACCAAGAGGATGAACTGCAAGGAAGGGGCGGGAAAGCGAACAAAGGACAGCAGGACCAAAGTCCGGAAGGGACCGAGGAAGGGGAGAAGGGGCAACAACAAGGGGAAGAACTGGAGATAGGGAATGGGGTAAGGCTCATAGGTGTGAGGCATTAGGAATTGGAGGGCAAAGGGGAGTGGTGGAGGAGATCTACAAGAACAAAGCATAGATACTCTTGGTGGGAGGGGTGTGACAAGTGAAAGTGGACAAAAAGAAAGTGGTCCCGGAGAAAGTGGAGCCGATGGGGGTAATGCCCCAAGACTTTGGAAGATGGGGCTTTTTTTGGAAGAGCTGGGAGTGCGCCTGCACTGCACCCACTGAGGAAGAGACCAAAGAAGCATCACAGGGATTGCTCGCTTGCAGGACCTGACCCCAAAGGCAGGGGAGGGGGGGGTCTCTACAGACCCCAAAATGGTTGTACGGAACAATGGGTCTTGTGGGTGTTGGAGATTTTGTTTTAGGCATACGGAGGGGGAAATTGTTTGTTTGACCCAATGTGTCTATACTCAAAATACTCAGAATTTTGTGGAGAAGTCAAAAATGGATGAGAAACACAAAAAAGGATTTTGACCCCAACCCGACCTCTGGATTGGACCTTGCAGCCTGAGTTGATGAGCCAATTTTTTTTTGAAAAAAATGTTTACCGCAGTTGTGTATATTCAAAGTGATCAGCACATCATGGGGACCATTTTGAGGTTGAGAAGGCTTCTCCTGCGGCGCCTGCGGCGCGCCCTTTGGGAAACTTGCCTAATTTGTGCAGCTTTTTAGATTCCACCTTGTTGTGCTCCCCGGGGGGCATGGGGCCCGGTTTTGCCATATAGTATGGCCCTTTTATGTAGCCATATTGATCTCTCCCTACCATGGGGACCTCGAGAAGGCACGGGTCATGTTATGGGGTGTCAACCCGGGGGCCACTATGCCCACATGTGGGCCATTTCTGATTTTGTCCCCGTGCTGAGCATTGGGAGCCATTGGTTTCTCCCCAGTAGTGGGGGACACTTGTTAAATGCAATCGTCAGCCCGCGGACAAGGGGCCCCTGGCGCGGGCCGCCGCCACCCTCAGGCTCTTCTCTGACGTCATGCTCCGCCGACTATGTGTCTTCGGATATCAACTACTCCCAAGACGACATCGTTGTGAGTGATTAATTCGGCATAGTTGGCGTCCCATCGAAACGCGAAACGACTCGAACCGCGAAATGTCGCAATTTCGAAGCGAAACGACTACGTCACAGAAATGGGCACCCTTGATGGAGCGATGGTGTCAAAAGATCAACGTGTGCTATTTCTTAGTTATCTGGTTTGTTTCCGGAACAGCCTGCAATAAAACAGGTTTCTCAAACCCTGTGGCGCGCAGAAAGCGTTATCTATGTATGTTGGGGTACCCACCGACCCCCCCCCCCCCCGAGTCCTCGGCTGACCGCCCGACCCGCCGACCCCCAAGGTTTGGGTCAATGAAGGGGGGTCCCCCCCCCCTACAACCCCCAAAACGGTTGCACACCCCTTGGGGTCACATATCGGCTGCCACTGACCCCTGTGAGAAGCATACAAGAAATGGGCGCTACGGTTGCACCCAGACAAGAATACCATAGCTACCCAACTCTTTAGGGGCTCAAAGCCGGCTATGAAGTATGGAAAAAAGCACCTATGAGGGTGCCACCAAGGCCGATGGTAGACCCGCCCACACATACTTCGAAGGAACAACAACGGGCACGCCGCCACCGTGTAAAAGATCGCAAAGGGCACGCCGCCTCAAAACCAAGTGAAGTTCAGGTGGCACACGCATGGCATGCGCGCTATCCAAGGGGACAAGATCTTGGAGGAAAAGAGGAGGCAAGGGTGGACATCGGATTACCCAGACTCGGGCGCCCAGCCCATATCTCTCGGGGACACTCGGTATATGCCAACACAGAGTGTTTTGGCAATTTTTGGGAAATTTTGCAATTTTTGCTTTGATGTGTGGAAGTAAGCACCCCCCCCCCCCATTTTAAGGGCAGGGAACTAAAAAAAGAGAGACATACTTTGGAAGATTTTTAGATGGGTTGGGGTGGGTATTGGGGCCCAGTAAGGGGTTGGTGAAAAATAGGACATGACATCATCATTTGCAAATTGCTAAAAATAGGCAACTTAGGGACTAAATTGGTGGCGTGAGCCATTATTTACCCCTAATAGTGACTGTGAAAGGAAGGGGAATCTTTCCCAATTCCAGGGTTTGGGGGGGGGGCAAAGGGTTGGGATGGGCTATTTTCAGGGGGGAGGTATCCGCCCCCCTATTTTTGGGCTCGTAAGTTCAAACAGCTATGTTTTGGAGAAGGTTGGGATAGTAGGGGAGATGTACAAGGGCAAAATTATGAAAAAGTGGGGTAGGACATCACAATTGATAGGATCCCACCCAAGTGGTAAAAAAGGCCCCAAAATACCATTTGTGTCCATTGGGTGTCCCATAGGTAGGGGTATGTGGGGTATATTTGGATTTTCAGATGTGTATGAGTTTCGGGGGGTTCCAGAACCATATTATGCAAGAAATTGGCCGTTACCATTGACAGGTCGGGGTTTTCCCCCCTCTTCTAGCCAGGTTTCAGGCAACAATGGCTTTGACCCCCGAAAACGCTCCGTGTTGGCATAAAGTGCGACGTCCCCGAGAGATATGTATTTATTGGGACCCGATGAGGTCTACCAAGTGAGAGTGGCGGCCTCAAGCGTATGGGTGCCGGAGGAGAGGATTTGGGCACCGGAGGTATTCATCATAAGAGAAGGCATCAACTTCACAGTGGATGACCCGACGAGGTTGGTGTACCGCCTCCGCGGGGCCAATACGATTGCCGTGCAAGTGGGCTCCAGCGGTACAAAGGGTAGGAGCCGGCGCCATTGCGCAACAAGCAGAAACCAAAGCCCGAGGGCGGCCAAGTGGAGCGAGGTGTTGGGTTGTTTGCATGACTGCGTCAGGGTGCAACAAGGTGCCCCCATCAGGGAATTGACCCTGCAAGTGGACATCCTAGGGCCCAAAAGCCACCGTTGGGGAAGGGTTCCCCACCGCCGGTATGGGATGCCCACTTGGACACACCTAGCCAACGGCGAGGGCTGCCCTCCTCTGTGTGGACTTGACACGGAGCAGTGAAACAGGGAAATTGCCGGGGCTCCGTTGGCACAACCTACCAAGGAAAAGGAAAGGGGAGTAGAGGGGGGAAAATACGTCAAGGAGGGAGAGGGAGGATACAAGGTAGTGAGAGGCCGATGGGCACTGCCGCTTATGGAGGGAAAGGGTCCAAGGGAAGGGCAGCGGTAAGTGGCAATCAGCCAGTGGGTGCCGCCAGCTGCAGACCACACCACACCCAAGTGTCATGCCAACCCCCCACCTCTCCCTCGCGCACACTGTGCCTGACTCCAACTCTGATGCCGCCTCAGACAGGGCCTGTCAGGCTTCTGGTCCCCATGGCGCCGTGGTGGGCATCACACAGTTGTGCAGCCAGAAATGACTGCGGGCTGTGTGGCCATAAACACACATGCCACCGCCATTTGAGCTGCAGGTAGTTATGGGGGGTGTTTTGGCCTCTAGACAAATGACCCCCCCCTTTTCTTTTCAGTTGGGGGTCTGCCCCCCCCCCCCCCCTCCGCCCCCTGGGCCCCAGTAACAGGGGGGCATGAAGGTGGAGTCCCAATGGGGGTCAATGGGTTGGCTGAAAGGCACCGTAACTTAGTGTTACGGTTGCTTGGGGTGTGCGCATTTGTTCGGGGTATTGTTGGAAGGGAGGATGGTTGCAACTGGTGACTTCCTAGGAGGACCGCTCTCGCAATCCTCAGAATACTGCCACTAGACGGCCTAGTAAGACTGTTGAAGTATGGACAGTAGGTGAACATCGGGGAAACGCGGGGAAGCTCACGAGTGTGTCCGGACCCCCCCCCCCCCTCTTTGTACCCATGGTGCCCCTCTTCTCAGACCTGCAATATCCCTCTTGCCCACCCCTTGTGCTCAGTTGCTAAGCCAAAACGTCCATTTTCCCTGCAAAGAATTTTGAAGGACGGTCGAAAGATAGGGGCATGGGGGGGGAGATCGTTACTTGTAGGCCAGACCCCAACACCTCCCACTCAGCCCCTCTGCGCCAATGGGGATGAGCAGTTTTTTAAAGGGGAAGTCACCTCGAAGAGAGGTTGTTAGATCAAGCGCAGGCGCGGGCGTCATATACCCCCTTTTTTGGGGTCATTCGCGTAGCATACCCCAAGGCATGATATTGGATGTCCAACCCCTTGTAAAATCATTATTTTGCCCAATAAGAGCATCCCCCAATGGATTATTTGATTTTGAGGCCTCTACCCC